>CATIXQ010000025.1:3299523-3360576 GCA_949711755.1 Leptidea juvernica
AAAAAAATATGCGATATAATATATTGTTACGTACTTCTAAGCAAACTTATCAAATAAATTGTTAATGTGGTAAAATGACGAATATATAATAAAATATGAATGATAACTTTTTTTGAGATTCACCTTCTACATTGTAATATAAGACTGAAAATATTAGCACTCGGCCTAATATTTCCTGTCAATTTTTATCATTGTTAAGCGAGGTTCAGAGCGAATGATGATGATGAAAATGGTTGTTATGGAATGTACCTACTTTAGTATGTACTAAGACATGCGTTTCATTAAATATTAATTATTTATTTATTTTAAGCATCGGTTACTTGCAAATAATAAATACATTAAAAAATAGAGTACCAATATGAAAAATGTATGTACAACGTTTTAAATTTCATTTAAACACTATCCCATGATGTTCCCAGATATATCATAAAGTAGGTACACTCTGTAGAAAATCTGGTAGGCTAGTGCCTGTTACTCTTGCGTTCAGTACCTAAGTGATAATATGTTTTCAGATGGATTCATGGGTATGGGATACAAACCGAACGTGAAGTTGGCGCCTGCTGTCTTTGTAGGAAGCGTCACTCCTAAGTAGGTAGTCACGAAGTATGTACATACGTATACATCATATGGTTTGTCATCCGATTTACCAATAGGTATGTTACGCGTCTAACTGAATAGGTACGATAATAAATCGAAACTGAATACGATACGTGATGATTGTCAAATAATCTTGGAAATTGGATGACTATTTAAAGTTTCAGACTATTTGATAGTTTCTCGGGTTGAATTGTTACCCTGATCCTGGTGCTTGTTGCATAGTTATTTTTAAATAGATTATTATAGCTTTATCACAGTTATTCAGAGTATTTTATAAGACAAAAACACATTATACCTCAACTACTGACTTTGGTGTCGCCACAGCATGCTCCACAGAGTAAAGACACCGGTCGCTGTACTTCGCCGTTAGAGTACTCTGTGGTTTCAGCTCTCCAGATGACAGTGCTATCAGTTTTCGCGGGTTTTTCGGGTCTTGTTTAACATCTCCTTCAGCAGATATCATGAATCCCGTAAACGTTGAGGCACCGTCAGTTTCCGTCAACCGCACTACGGTTTAATTAATTTTAGGTACTTATAAAGCTTAAACTTATCTTATGTATTTAATTAAGCCGAGAAACAGAGAAAGTCAGAGTCTAATGACAAATTAATTTTATTATCTTACCCATAGAGGTACTAGCGCATAAACAAACAAAGCGAGTGAGAGAGGAGAACATCTCCAACGGAGAGACAGCAAGATAGAAAAGGAAAGCGAATCTATTGATATTAAAACGAATTTTGATTGACAACGCATAAACAGGCAGCCACGCTTGGAATAAGCTCCGTATGTAACGTGTGTCATCTTCACAAATGTGGATAGTTAATAATAAAATATGATTATTCTGAATTAAGTTTATTTGCATTAAATAATTATATTTATTTATCTTATATCATTTGGTATTACTTATTTAAACATTAGGCCGAAATGCGACCATTCTTACTTCACACTTCATGATCTCATCCTCTCGTTAGAGAGTAGTATATTCTCAAAGAGAATTTAACCACTACGTTCAATTTCTCTTTCGATCCTTTTCTCATTCGCGTCATTTCAATTTCAATTACTTAAATTCTTATTCCAACCGAATAAGAACTCCTTGTTACAATTATTTGCATAAGTATTATATTATATATCTAGCTAAACACTAGCTAACGCTCGTATTGATAAATCAAAATAGATTTAAGATCATGCATTATTATCGTACCTATATAAAGCTGTTCAGGAATATAAGTGTCATCTGTTCCCTCCACTTCCAGTTTGTATCTGCCGTCAGGTGCTGATGATTGCGACATTGAGCCATAGGGACGTCTGTCACACCGAAAACATAATACGTCGGCTCTAATTATAATCAGTGTCAGACACAAAACAAATTGTATATCCGCCATACTACAATCCTGCAAATTTACCAAAAAGGTTACTAATTAAACTAATATGACATTTGGTGTGTGACTTTAGTAGACATAAGGAAATCACTTGTTGTGTGCAAAGATTGTGTGCTATTTTCATCACATTTTATCTGCATATATTTCAACACACATTATTATGCCCTCGACCCCGGGTATGCAGGTCTCTCTCGAAAAATTGATGAACAGTGCCGAATGAAACTTGTATCTACTATCAAGACGCCTCTTGAGAAAGTAATGTTGTAAAACGAATAATGTTTAGTTTTATCCCCATAATTCACAAGCTTAGGCGTTCATCATTCATCAATCGTTTCAGCCGCAAGACGTCCACTGCTGGACAAAGGCCTCCCCCAAAGAGCGCCCCTCATAAAATGGACCGGCGATCTTATGAGGGGCGTACCGACACTACTTCTTCCGGCACATTGCCGCTTCAGTCTCGCAACCATCTGGGCTTTATAGTTCTCCTACGCATTTCCTCATTTCTGATTCGATCAAGCAGGGAAACATCGAGCATAGCCCTCTCCGTTGCCCTATGCGACTATAACTGCGACTATGATCTTCCGCACACCACAACACACACAACATGCCACAACTTTGAATAACATTCTACAGCTTCGCCGAGATCGACTAAAACAAAACTTAAGCGCAACTGCAGGTCATGGCAACTTTAAAAGCTACCTATTTAATATAGGTGTCACAGACAACTCCCTATGCAGAGGCTAACTAGGGGCAGAAAAAGAAGCTACCTATTTTCTGCTGGAATGCAATAGCAAACTACAGTTCAAAGCATCTGGGCTCACCAGGCAGTCACCTGAAGAAGCTTTGCTTTTTGAAGCAGCTTCGATCGCTCTCGCACGCAAATAGGTGAATATGACCTCGAATTGCGGAGACTGACCGTACGAAGACAAAAAGTACGTAATAAGTAAAGTAATTATACACAGGACTAAAATACGAAACGGATTTTGGTAAAGATGAGTTTGACGACGTTTAGAGATCTGATGTAGGTAAGTGGACAATTAATGCTTACATATTATAATACATGTTACGACATCTTCGATAGACATCCCTTTAAATGTCTTGGAGAGAAAGAAGGCTTAAATGTATTCTCATGGGAAACCTATATACACCTAGATGCTGCCCTTATAGTTCGGGGTATACCTACTGCATTTGCTTAGGATATAATGATATATGATATGCTACAAAATAATAAAAACCAGACATTTTGAATGGTTCCATACGTAGTGCAATATAAAAACTGTAAACAGCGTAATCCAAACTTACTCACGTCACTCACTTAAAATTATAACCCTAAAAAGTTTATTTCTGTTCGTATTATAAAACGAAACATCGAATACTCACGAGTTTCAAACGCAGTTGGTGAACACATACTGTATGTCTGTAAATTGAAAATAAGCTGAAATTACGTACGACTAAATTATTTAGGTATTGAGTTTCGTGAGAATAGTAGTAAGGCTGCTTCATCAAGGAATACACATATCACGTTCACATTAATTGATTGATGTGAAGATCCTCAGATTAAGATTAATATGACCTCGTTACATTAAACAGAACCAACCATTTGTCGTATCTTCAACAAAAAAGAGATAAGTAAAATGGATCATTTAAATCAATTAATTATAAAAAATATTGTTCGTCTTTTAAATTAAAAAGCTTTTTTCTCGGGTGTATGGCTGTATGTAGGTCCCGTAGGATGTACACCAACGATAACGAAATAGTGGTGATAGAAGGGGTCACAATTATTCAATGCAAATGCCGTGCAAAACTTTATTTTATACGATATGTATAAGGTTCTCGGTGTAGTAGAAAAGAATTTGGGATCATTTTCGAAATGCAAGATGGCCGCCAGGCAAAATTGTTGACTTGGACGATTATCGGGGTGATAGATAATGAATTTGGGACCATATTGACCAATGATTTGGAAAACGATGAAACTGAAAATGTTGATTTAAAAGAGTGTCAATGAGTTTCTTGCCACTTCATCTCAAAAGCTCAACCCTTTATGAGGTGGCGGTAAGTTCAATAAGAAAAGTATTTTTTTTGACGTTCATAAATGTCATTTCCGTGACTTACATGAATAAAGCGGCTTTCATTTGATTTGATTTTGTTAGAATAGAATAGAAAATATTTTATTAGCAACAAAAAACACACAAAATCCTGAATTTAAGATACTATTAATAATTAAAATTTTAAAATACTAAAATTAGGTAACAATTATTATTAAAATTAAAAAAAAGAACTGTGCATATTACATATTGTATATGTGAACTTGCCCATATTTGAAATGCAAGATGGCCGCCGTGCAAATTTTTTTTCACCAATAGGGAAAAGGTTCTCGGGGTAGTAGAAAACGAATTGGGGATCATTTTCGAAATTCAAGGTTGCCGTCGGGAAAAATTATAATTGCTACAAAATGGATATCGCTTTTAAAGTCGTAGAGGTGCAGATAACGAATTTGGTAGCCGGTAGGTATAATTTTTGTAAACCAAGATGACCGTCGTTTAAATGATCATCCCACATTATGGATATCAATTTCAAGGTTCTTGGGGTGACCGAGATCGATATCAAAATTACTATATTGACAATTTTAAATTATAATGCATGATTTACTTAATAATATTATATGCATACCCATATTTTAGGGTTGCGTACGTCCGAGTGAAAAAATCCGGAACTTTAATATTAAAGACATGTATATCACTCTTAGGTATGACAGGAGACACTTCTGTGTACCTTGCTATTCCCGCCTCATCGTGCCACCCCCTGCAACGTTTCCAACGACTACACAAAACAATTAGGGAATAATTTAATCAAAAAAAAAGCAAAATCAATTAATATATTCATAACTCTCCCGTTCCACCACAATTAAATACCAAATATGCGGGTAGTTTGACATAAATTCCAATATCATATAAAATCGATAAACAATTTAAGAAAAACAATATCATTGTTTCCTTCCAAACGAACCACACTATCCATTAAATTATTAACGGTAAATATCGATTAAATAATTCCGAATAAAAGTTTTGTGGTTGGCCTTCATGAATGGCATTCATGCCCAACGATAGACACATTATCCAGACTTTGTCCAGTCAAAATCTCCTGAAGGTGCCTCGTGTAGAGGCGAAACACGTCGAATTGGTTAAAGACAAATCTCTAAGTCAATTCGGCCAAGCCAAACTACTCAAATATTTTTATAAGCAATACCTATGAATAGAAGTGGATACGGCATGTGGCAAGACTGTCGTACAAGCGGTAGACCATTTTATTTTTTGTGTCCAGAACAAGGGAAAGAGCTACCCTCCGGGATAGCGACGGGAGGGATTGGTTATGTGGGACTCACATAAAACAAAGTGCCTACCCACTAAACACCACCTAAGTTGGCTATAGGCAAGTGCCCCCTAAGCCTTCATCGAAGGCAACATTCTCTTAGGGAGAGAGAGGTGCAAGCGGCAACTCCTATAGAGTATCTGCTGGGATATAGCACAGAAGGTGCTATCTCATTGGGACTAATGACATCAGATGGATGATCACAAACTAGAGGAGAGTCTAAATGCGTCTGATTATCCTCGAAAGCCAAGAGGCAATCCAGGTCAGTCGAGGGTTCGTTAGGGGGATCGGTGAGGGCGTTTCTGGGCCTCCTGACTTGATGACGTGCAGGAGGGGGGTGCTATAATCCGCTGCCTCCTTAATCAGGGGATTGAGGACATTGTCTGACTTAAAGAACGTTTCAGACAAGCAGTTTATGTGTTGTTGGATGGTGGGGAGCTCTAAGTCCCGGTGAAGATCTGCACCAGTGAGCATTTACAGCCTTACAGCAGAAAATGGATTGGAAAGTTTGGAGTTTATCAATAATGTTGGGTTTCGCATAAGCAAAGACTGGAGCGGCGTAAGTCATAACCAATCGAATGCAAGCCTTAAACTGTTTCTAAAAGACATTTTTTTGAGCCTATCTAACATACTGTTTAGGCGGTACAGGTAGAAGCGCCCGGTACCGGTCACCTTCCGGACGAGAGGCCTGAAGGTGAGCTGGTGAGATTTCGAGGGTCACACTAAAGTTCTTGGCTGTAGACCTGAAAGCGACAGGAGAGCCTAATAGATGAATCGCTGGACCATAAGGGTGACTCCCTATTATACACGTCTGTGGGTGACAAATCATAAGACTTAACATTTAAATGTCAACTTAAGAACTTTTTCAAATACATATGTCATAAAGTATGTACTTAAAGTACTGATCATGGCTGCATAAATGACAGATAAATGTAGAATCCGACTACATAGAAACCAATATTATTCGTACTCATAATTTGATGGCATTGACATTTGACAGATTGTTCATTGATTGTTTTGACAATTGATTATTGACATGTGCTTCTATGTTGTATTTGATTTTGATGTTTGTACTTTGTAGTTTGTAACTTCGTAGGAGCGTAGTGTATATCGGAAATTAAAATATCATTTTATAAATTCAAATCGCATACAGGAAGTTTGTTGTCAAATGGTGAATAAATGTCTTTAAAACCCCTAAAAATGCCGTCTGCAACCAAAGACTCTACTATCTTAAAGATAGCGGTGGAAATGTTAAATTCACCAGACAAAGTACCTCAGCTGATAGAGTTTGACCAAAGTCAACCTCTATCCAGTATCATTCAACTGCTCTGTAAGGCGTGGGGCCTTCCCGATCCAACCAACTACGCCCTACAGTTTTCAGAGAGCAATAATCAAAACTATATTACCGAAAAAAACCGAAACGAAATTAAGAATGGGTCGGTTTTACGATTAGAACAATCCCCTGCAAAGACAGTTCAAGATATACTGGCCAAAATAAACGGAGGAACAGAAAATGAACTGACCACCGCTTTGATGAAGTTGTCTTCTGTAAGCAGTGACCTAACGTTCGCCCTCGAATTCATAAACAAGAAAGGGCTGTCTTTGATCATTAACAATATAGAAACAGGAAAGTTTAAAGGTAATGCATTGAAATATGCATTAGTCACATTTGTAGAATTAATGGACCATGGTATAATATCCTGGGATATCTTAGAAAACCAATTCATCAACAAAGTGGTCAGTTTTGTTAGTAATCAAACAAGTAGTCAGGATGCTAAAATAATTCAGAGTTGTCTCTCTATTCTTGAGAACATTGTACTCAACAGTTCAGGAAAAAACTCTCATGTTGAAAAAGAAATAACAATCCCCAGTCTCATATCACATTTAGAAAACTCTGATAGAATCATTCAACAAAATGCCATTGCATTGATCAATGCATTATTTTCAAAAGCAGACATGACTAAAAGAAAAGCTATAGCCGCCACACTGTGTTCAAAACAAGTTCGTAACAAAATCTATGAGAACCTTATTACCAAAAATATTTCCAAAGAGGTTTTGGGTACAGAGCTGGCACATCAACTGTATGTTTTACAAACATTAACACTTGGTCTGTTGGAGCCAAGGATGAGGCAAAGAGCTGACTCTCAAGAACAAGAATCACAGGACAAAATTAAAGAGCTGCGTAGATATGCCTTCGAGAATGATAATAATACAAACATTGAAGTAACAACTAGAAGACAAACTGGTAGCCTATCTAAGGATTTCAAAAAGCTGGGCTTTAAATGTGAAATAGATCCAATAAAAGATTTTAATGAGGTACCCCCAGGAGTTTTAGCTTTAGATTGTATGCTTTATTTTGCTAGAAACTACAGAGAAGATTACACAAAGATTGTGTTGAGAAATAGTTGCCGGGCTGATGATCAGGAATGCCCATTTGGAAAGAGCAGTGTTGAACTTGTCAAGCTTTTGTGTGAAATATTACATATCGGAGAAGCACCAAGTGAACAGGGACAAACCTACCATGCACTGTTCTTTACCCATGATCATCCATTTGAAGAGCTATTTTGCATTTGCATTGTATTATTAAACAAAACTTGGAAGGAAATGAGAGCAACAACTGAAGACTTTGTTAAAGTATTAAGTGTTGTCCGAGAGCAGATCACAAGAACTCTTGCTACATCCCCTAAAGGTTTTGATAAATTTAGACAGAAGGTCAAAGAGCTAACCTACAGTGAAATAACTCATCTGTGGCAACAAGAGCGAACAAATAGAGAAGTATGGGAATCTCATGCAAGGCCTATTGTGGAACTAAAAGAGAAAATAACTCCAGAAATTATTGATTTAATTCAACAGCAAAGACTTGGTGTTCTGGTTGGAGGCACTAGATTTAAAAAATATATGAAAATCAACAGGAAGGATAAATTTTGGTTTGTTCGTTTATCTCCAAACCACAAGGTGTTGCACTATGGAGAGTGTGATGAAAAAAGCACACCCAGTTTAGAAGAGCTTGGTTCAAAGCTAGCAGTGGCCGACATCAAGTGTGTAGTAGTGGGCAAAGAGTGTCCTCACATGAAGGATTTGAAAGGTAAAATAAGTAGCCCGCATCTAGCATTTTCTTTAATTCTGAAAGCTGCAGAAGTGCCATCATTAGACTTTGTCGCACCAGATGAACAAATATTTGATTACTGGACTGATGGAATTAATGCACTATTAAAAGAGAAGATGTTAAGTAAATCCTTTGAGAATGATTTGGAAACTCTCTTGTCTATGGATATTAAAGTTCGTTTGCTAGATGCAGAAGGTATAGACATTCCACAGGATCCACCTCAGATACCACCAGAACCCGAGGACTATGACTTTTACTATGACAATAATTAAAGAACAGTATTGTATTAATTTGTACATCTTATTATTGACTGCTATTTAAGATATTATTATGTTTACTCATTGGCATTTTAGATTCATATTTTAAAGATTATTAATTTCACTGCAATTTCTTCATGAATGTTGGATATTAATCTATATATAAATATATAAGAGATTTCCACGTATATAGTCACTCATAGCGATATCTCTGGAACCATTAGAGCTAAAGACTTGAATTTTGGTAGAAATATTCTTTTCACCGAGTAGAGGTCAGCTAAGAATTTTCGAAATTCCACCTGCAAGAGTTTTTTTTTATTATGAACAGAACCATGTCTATCGGGTCAGCTAGTTAAGCATCAAATTCATTCCAGTTATGTTTTCCATTGTCAAAAAGTGAAATAAACCTTATTTTTAGTCATTAATATGATCTATACTATGTTACAAAGTTGTAAATATTATGTGGAACTTATTATTTTAATATAATATTTATTCTAAGGCGCACACAAAATAAGACTATTACTTTTGTATTTTCAAACATGTCTTTGAATTAACATAAAATTGTCAATAGCAAATTTTCATGTATATTACGGTACATGAACATAATCCATTTTAAACAATTATGCTTTATGTTATCTATAAGTAATGTTCCCAATGACATATTAAATTAGGTTTTAAGCAATTATATTTTAATTTTATATCAAACTCAATGTACCAAAGATATAAAAAATATTATAATTTTATATTTACGAATCAATGTATTTCTATTGTTGTCAAAATAAAAACCATAAAAATTTGTAATTTATTTAATTTACATTATAATACTATTGCATCTTAGATACTTCAAACTTAGTGTTTACGATTTCTTCGTCTGAATCGAGTAACGGTAGTGTGCTCGTTGGTATATTTTCCTCAACCCACCGGAGATCTGAGTCGAATGAGGTGGTGTTCGGTTCGGGTGGATCTCTCACTTCTGGGGTCTCCCCGACGTTTGTGCCTCGCATTTTGACTCCATATGCGTCATTTACGAACTGTTCCTCTTCTTCTATAACATAAAATTATAAAATGAACCCATTCTTTTGTAAAATTTAAACAAAAGCATTAAGTACGCCTTATCACACAATTTGTTACCATAGGGAAATATTCACTAGATTTCCGATTAATTAATTATTAATTAGCCGATAAGAGAAAGGGAGAGAAACAAATAGATTTAATCACATACTTGCCATGTAACAAATTTTCTTTATCAAGTTTATTAAACTGTAGATTGAGTAGAGCTTAGGGATGTCTAAATTAACTTGAAATCTTTCATGGAAAAATTACCTAACACACACTATAATATTAACATTAATGGACCCTGATCAGATCTCTGCTGCATGAACTGATATTGTTGAATTTCGTATTAGGGGGCGTCCATTTATTACGTAAAGTGTTCTAAATCTTTCCAAATCACACTCAGGGGGAGACGGAATTATCATATCGGGCATATATCACGTAATTTTTTTTTTACCAGAAAACTGTAAAATAATAAATGTTGTGTTTATATATTTTTTTTTTCAATAATCCAATCCAATAATAAAATCCTCGTATACAGACAAAACATACATTTTGAAGAATCTCGCGTGAGATTAAGAGGGGGAGGGGTTTGAGGAAAATCGTATACCTCACCAAGGTCGAAAAATCCTCAATATTGCCTCACGTAATTAATGGACGCCCTTTAGCTTTATGGTTATATGTCCGTCTTTCCTTATACGTCGACACGGCCTAAATTTGAAGCTAGAGACACAATTGGAGGACCTGTCTGATGGTGTACTGACCATCATCATCCTCGGCGTTATCGAGCAGCGGCGTGAAGGCGTATCGCTGGTTGTTGTTCGTGGGTCGCCATAACACCATGATGACAGACAGCACGCCCGCGAACAGGATGTGCCAGTACGCCTCGTCCATCCATACCTCCTTCCACTCCTGGTAATACCAACATATTTTTATTTAATAACCCCAACCGGAAAGCTAAATAGATACTACACGGCCATGCTATCTCTGGTCCTCACTGACTGGCTCGAGTTTTTGCGTTTTTCAAGAATCCTGAGCGGCACTGCATTGTAATGGGCAGGGCGTTATCTTTTGCTGAACGTCCTGCTCGTTTCGTCCCTTATTTTCTTTAAAAAAAAACTTTTTCAAAAGGGCCGGCAACACTACTGCGATTCTTCTGCTGTTGCTTGGGAATGTGGGCGGTGATCACTCAATCAGCTCTCGTATGCTCATTTATCTTCCTCTTTCATAATAATTGCCTAAATTAGGGATTTTGATACATTTCCAGTTAATTTGAACAGTGTTGTACTTACAGTGATACAATACATAATTCGGTAGGACTTGAGCGAGTACAGCATGAATATGACGGACGCGACCACGGCGAAGATCAGCGTGTTGGTGAAGTGCTTGTACAGAGTCAGCTTTATGGTGTTCCTGGAACAATGTGGCGCTTCAGTTGAATCCACACATTCATATCGTTGTCGCTGTATAAAATAGGCATGGCACATGTATGTACTAGCCATGACCCGCGCTGCGACAGTGCGATAATCAGCAACATTTAAGTAAGCATTATTATATGAAGAGGGTGGCTATTTGGACTAGCCTAATGATTCCTAGTAACACCGGGTCCAAAATTGAACTATTGTGTGCGCCACTCATACTATAGCTCGTCGTCAAGCCGCAGTCGAACCGCAGTATCTCCTTGACGCGAGTGTTGCAAACACCATCTGGTGGCACGAAGTAGTCGCCAAAGATTGTGATACGCTTATGCATTAGTGGGCCGCAGTCGCAGAGTAGATGAATAGGCGTTTCATCATCCTCAAGGCAGAATCTGCAAGTTTTGTCGTTTTTGATGCCGAAAACACTGAGGTGCTTGTTTAGGCGACAGTGCCCGGTTAGCATCCTAGTGAGTATGCATAGATTTTTCCTGTTCAAAGATAGGGCTTCATTCGCATAACTACTGTTGAATGCCCTTATCAGTGCTTTAGAGTGGTTTAAACCTGAAGAGTTGTTCCAGCGTTTAAGTGCTTCTTGTTTGTAAGTAAGCATGATAAAACATGATACCAAATGTTAACGGACATGATTGAACTCACCTTCTCAACTGCAACGTCCGCATGGTGTGCGCCAGCGACACGAACACCCACCAGCAAATGGCGCTATCGAGCAGCGAGAGCGGCGCCTCCGACAGCAGCAGGTCGCGGTTGGAGTCCTCGGCCTTGTGGTGCAGCCGCAGCCACGCTTCTATGGCAGCCAAGAGCCCCCATAAGGCGCCCGTGCCCACCACGCGCTGTAGCGCCGGGCCCAACCGGGGCCTGACAGGACAAACGAGCACCTGATGCTTACATGATACTTGGAATGCCGGAAGAAGCATAGGAGTTGAATATACACATACATAAGAAGGCTTTTTGGGTGGGCGGCGCTTATTTTGAAGGTCTTGCCGTATCGTTATTGAAGGAAAGTTCCTTGAAAACCGCAAAGAGAAAAACGCCACACATCCAAATGGAGAGGATAGAATTTAAGTTTGGTGCGGAGGTGGAGTTCAGTTGCAGGAATCAGGATCAGGTCAAACAGGAACTTAAGAGGACCACAAACCATATGGGTGTCACCTGATGGCCCGTACTCCAAATGATCACAGGTACTTATACTCTTCTGCAAGGCCAGGGAAAGCGTTGTCGGCATTTGGTTACGTTAAGCTTAGTTTTTTTATACATTAATACATATATTACTATTACAAGAGTTTACAAATATGTATTTCTTTCTTCAACTTAAGCATTTTGTAGATGTAATTAATAAATAATTGTAATATAGTAACATTAGAGACTATTATAACACTAGAAATAAGGGATTGCTTGTAACTAATTCTAGTAGGCTTCATAAGATACATAATAGCTTTAAGGGTAAATGTATACACTTCTATAATAAAGTCCCAGCCACTGTTCAGGCATTATCTATAAATAAATTTAAATGTTTTATAAAAAAAATGGCTCTGTCGTAAATCGTATTACTCCACTGCTGAATATCTCAATGATCGGACAGCCTGGGACTAGATTGTGATTATTTTATAGCGATAGAAATGACTGTACAATATTGCATATTTTTTTGGAAAAGAGCGCAAAAAAAGAATGTTGGGAGATTTTCTTGCGCCGCTTCTTCTCTCTCAGAGCGCCATTTGTTTCCGAAGCGGTAGTAGTATAAGAAATGACATCAAAAAGAATTCTAAAGGAATCAATTTTGAGAAAATAAATGCCTTTTCTTATTGTTCTCAATAATTATTCACTCGACAAAACCGATAACGTTAATGATAATTGATAAAGAACCGGTTGTACCACAGTTAGAAATTAAATTATTATGATCGCCATTGCCTATTCATTTCTAACATAAAAAATATTGGCATTTGAAACATTTCAAGGTTTTAATAGGAGCCCAGAATGCAACCAACCCACGTTCAAGGTTATTGGTTATTATGGGCAAATTACATTAAAACATAACCTGTGATCTTGTGGGACTTGCTCTTTTCGGGTAAACAAACACAATTCCGGGATACTTGGATCCATAAAGTAGATGCTGAATTGATAACTTTAATAGTGCAGTATCCCATGGAATGCCTTGGCACAGAAGACATATGTCCCATACGGAAACTACCTACAAACGTTCGAAATGACACACTCACACAAACATGCGCATCGACGAGGCCCCTAAGCTGTTTTCGCGGTCAATACGAGACGAGTGTCACACTCACGTTGTTATTTGTTTACGCGATCTTTTTAAAAGTTCCAGCGTATTGCGTGGTATACTCTTTGAACTTCCTTGTTTTTTAAACTTTCTGGTGATTTTGAAAGGTAAGAATGATTTATTATTTGTAGGTACTCGAATTATAAGTTCATGTGATCGATTGTAATAAATTCGTGAACATAATTATGCAAAATGTTAAACAAAGATGGCGGCTGCAATATTTATAATATTTTTTTTTATTTTGGACTAGTTACCTACATGTGTTTTGTTATAGTTTTCGTGGGTGTTGAAACCAATACCAGCTAATCCTGTCAAAATGAAAATTTAAGATGGCGGCTGCAAGAAATTATTACTTATTCGTCACCGGTGACGTTTTCATGGTTTTCGAAGGTGCTGAAATAGATAGTACTGGCATCATGGGTGTCGTTTTCATGGTTTTTGAGGATGTTCAAACTGATAGAGCTGAAATAGATAATGATATCAAAATGTAAATCCAAGATGGCGGCTGCAAGAAAAAGACAACTTTTTTATCAGGGGTGTTGTTTCCATTGTTCTCGAGGGTGTTGAAGCCGGACTTTGAGATATGCTGGACTAAATAAAATTGTGTGTTCACCGACACTCCCGAAAATTCTATTGTTTGTATTATTAATTGTATTGTATCTCGAAATAGGTGTTAATTGTTCTTAATAATTGACATTGTTCTTAACATTTTGATGTAGATTGTTTTTTTGTTATTTTTTGTGAATTTGAAGTACACTAACCAACAATTTGTCTGAGTATGTATAGATATACTAAATTTTTCAATGCAGCAATGAAAAATCTAAAAATTAATGTAAATTTATGATCCATATACGTATAGCAAATTTAAGACTTTTATGGTTTTCTCATGGATGCCATTGTCAGATCTGGACCACACAGGAAGCACCAGCTTTCAAATAAAAAAGAATTATCTAAATCGGTTCCCCAGTCGGAAGTTTTGAGTTGACAAACATAAAAAAATGTCGACGAATTGAGAACATCCTCCTTTTTTGAAGTAGGCTAATTGTTTTGATCTTTAATAAATCAGAGACAGTTATAAATGACATACTTGACAATACCGAAGCCGAGCGAGACAATGATGACGAGCATTCGGGCGAGTGCTCGCTTCGCTACGGACAGCCACTCCGCGAACATGTATGCTTCGCTGTTGAAGTATCTGTGGGATATAGAAACAATTTAGCATAAAAAAGCGAATCATAATATGCAAAACACCTACATTGAAAGAGATAGACCAAAAAGTTCGGTCTGAAGGGCGCCGTATCTAGTGAAATTACTGGGCAAATGAGACTTAACATCTTATGTCTCAAGGTGACGAGCGAAATTGTAGTGCCACTCAGAATTTTTGGGTTTTTCAAGAGTCCTGAGCGGCACTGCATTGTTATGGGTAGGGCGTATAAATTACCTACAGTTGAACGTCCTGCTCGTCTCGTCCCTTATTTTCAATAAAAAAAAACAAAGGGACTTTCTTCTTGTTCGGTTGACATTGTTTCGGTTTGAAGGACGCCGTATCTAGTGAAATTACTGGACTAATGATACTTAACATATTATGTCTGAAAGTAACGAGCGAATTTGCGATGCTGCTTACAATTTTATGTTCATCCAAAATTCTGAGCGGCACTGCATTGTAATGGGCAGGGTGTATCACTTATTACTACTACGTGAGCGTAAAAAAGTACCATAGAAGTGTTTCAATTTATACGCATCAAACACAGGTAAGTAAGTCAAAATGGCAGCACTAATTTTGTACAAAATATCATTTTATAAATACGAGCTAGTATTATTGACCGAAATCCAGGGTACCTAGTCCATTACTTAGTTACCCGTACCTTACTTATGAACATCGTTTGCCTAGCAATAGGGTTTCATTTGGACTTAAGAAAGTTTTATTAAAGTCAGTTTATAAGTGTTTCCAGCCCATAAGACCTCACTTTTGCAGGGACCATTGTCATATTAATCTAGAAACACCACCGGAGTAATTTGCACAGTTTGGTTGGAGTTTAATTCTAAGATAACTATTTGATGGGTAAACACCCCAAATTCTGCTGGTAAGGCCGAAAACTTTTTTAATGGGAATTTAGAATTGGCATTGTTCACAACAACGACAATTAATGTGTAGAAAAAATAAAAATCAACCATTATTCAAATCATAATTGGAATTATTCCAGAAAAACTTTCCAAACCACATTCATGTTGAAATTGAGTTAAGAACACAAAACTGGTCACATGATTCATATTAACGGACTGACAAAAAATGGCAGCCCTACTGTCGCTCTTTAAGTGACATTATGACTTAGTAGCCCAACCCACATGTATGGAATATACTAATATTTATTAAATTTTAAACACGAATTCCTTAAAATGTGATGTTTGTGGCATGGAACGATTTTCAGGAACTACGTCCAATTAATGATAAATTCAAATTCAAATATTTTTATTCAAAATAGGATGTGAAATCACTTATTGAAAGTCAAAAAACTACCACCCATTCCAAAATGAATGCCTCAGGCCTGAGAAGAATGGGCGCAACAAACTCAGCGGGCTTTTTTTTTTCATCAAAAATATGTTTTACAATTAAAGTACATTGTACAATTAAACTTATTATTTAATAGCCTGAGGGCGGTCGCTCCATTTCCAATCTGTGGTATCATTAAGAAAGTAATTTATGTTATAGTAACCTTTACCACACAAACGTTAATAAGACTCAGTACCCCGAGTTGTTGATGGAGGAATAGACGCCATAGTAGGTGGCGCTCTCAACCATGCCCAATAGCGCGACACCACCAATCCAGTATTGAATGCGGAGTAGGTCCCGCCATTGAAGGGCACACACTGTCAGCCAACACGCACTGATCACAGCATACACACCGCACATTATACCGAAAAACTGAAATATAAACACACCTATGAGATCTGTAGCAATTTTAATTTAAATAAAACACTTAAAGGATTAAAACGCGTGTAATTGTAACGGTTTTACATTAGATGTTTGCGTAAAAGTTACATTTTTATTTTAGTTAACCCGACGTTTCAAGATCTTTCCAGATCTCATTTTCAGGGCGACTGCAGATGAAGTGAGTCAAAGATAGTATTTGTCATAGTTGTCATTATGAAGTTTAGCGCCATTTATTTCGTCGGAGGTGGTATTTGCTGTACACAGATGGTTTTTGGCAAAATTTACTGACAGTGTCCTCTTCTTTTTTGGTATGTGTAGTTATGGGTTTTTAATTTAGAGATTATTGGATCCCAGGTGTTAGATAATTTTAGACCATCTTCTCTATTGAAATTTGGGTGTTTTTTAATTTCGATGGCTTCACGTACCAGTCTTGGGTTCTCCCAATCTCTTCTCTTTTACCAAAACTTTTGGTTGGTCGAACCGGATGTAGTGGTTAGGACGGTCTGTTATGTGTTCACATACAGCTGACTTAGAGTGACGTCTGTGTTTGATATCCACAATGTGTTCTTTAATAGCTATTTTAATATATATATATCCCTTTGCATCTTGATTGGCAAATATCTTGGAAAGACTTTGGAGAAACTTTGTGATTTGAATTCGAAAAAGCGGCCAAGTGCGAGTCGGACTCGCCCGTGAAGGGTTCCGTAGCAGCAATTTCGATTACGATTTAAGTATTAATAATAACTACTTATTAGATCTTGATTAAACCAATTTCGGTGGAAGTTTACATGGTAATGTAGATCATATATTTTTTTTAGTTTTATCATCCTTTTATTTTAGAAGTTACAGGGGGGGGGGGGGCGCTTCTGACCTCTTTGTAAGTTTCTCTCGCGCCAACTATTCAGATGAGAGAAAAATATATTAGAAATCTCAATAATATCATTTTTTAAGACCTATCCATAGATACCCCCTGTAAAGGTTTGATGAAAAGTTTTAGTTCCAAGTATGGGGAACCCCAATTCTTTGGTTTTTTTTTTTCTATTTTTGTGTAAACTCCTTAATGCGGTTCACAGAATACATCGACTTACCAAGTTTCAACAGTATAGTTCTTATAGTTTCGGAAAAAAGTGGCAGTGACATACGGGACGGACAGACGGACAGACCGTTTTTTGGCGTATGGCTACGGAACCCTAAAAAGGAAGAATGAACTGTGTGTGTGCCATGTAATAGGTTACCTAGACTAAAAGGCTCTTTCACAGGTCTTTAATAAAATACCAGAGAGTATACTAGGACTCACTGAGGTTAAATTTAAGAAATATATTAAAGCTTCTTAGACAAAGAAGGCTTACTATAGTATAGTAGATTATATAGAAGATGTTAATGAATGGTTCTTGTCTGGTTCTGCACTGGCCACCTAAAATTATATAGTACTAGCTGACCTGACAGACGTTGTTCTGTAGATACTAAAAATACTGTTTTATAGCAATTTGCCAATAATATTTCAAAACATCAAGAATTATTTCGTAACGTATGCTCCTTGTTGTTATAATGAAATTGTTTCACTGCAGAACTGTCAAACCGTGCGTCAATAAATTCTCTCATAGAAAATATGTCCATACAAAACAAATATTGGAAATAAAAAATAATTATGGGTCCCAAATCGAAATAAAAAGTATCCTATCTCTCAAGTTGGACCTAACTGCACTCCATGAAGTAATCCCCATTTAAATCCGTTGATTAGTTTAGGAGTCCATCGCGGCAACAATGTGTCATATAATTTTTTATTATATTTTTATCATATTATTGTTTAATTTAATTAATTTGAATTTAATTAATTTAATTTAATAATTTAATTTAAGACTAGCTGACCCGGCAAACGTTGTTTTGCCATATAAATTGTATTGATCTTTTCCTTGCTAGTTGATAAGAGATGGCGCTAGTTGTATTCATTAGTAACATTAACACTTCTTTTATATTTTGTATAATTCACACTATAGTTTTATAAATTATAGCCTATTTGTTATTCTGGTGTGTAAGCTATATTATTGTAAAGTTTCATCAAAATCTATTCAGAAGATTATGCGTTAAAGAAGTTCAAACATACATCCAGACATACAAACTTTCACATTTATAATATTAGTAGGATTATATTAAGTAGGTTAGTTAGTTCATCTCCCTATGTCAAAGATCCTTTAGAAACTGATGTAGCTTTATGATATTTACCAAGCGTTGTTACAATATGTTATGTTATAAATTCAAATTCAAATATTTTTATTCAAAATAGGATGTGACATCACTTATTGTAAGTCAAAAAACTACCACCCATTCCAAAATGAATGCCTCAGACCTGAGAAGAATGGGCGGATCAAACTCAGCGGGCTTTTTTTTTCATCAAATAAATATGTTTACAAAGTAATATTGTACAATTAAACTTATATTTAATAGCCTGAGGGCGATCACTCCATTCCCAATCTGTGGTATCATTAAGAAAGTCATTTATGTTATTGTAACCTTTACCACACAAACGTTTTTTAACAATTCTTTTGAATAACGTAACACCTTTGTTTTGAACATTTTCTGGGATCTTGTTGTAAAAGTATATACATCGCCCCACAAAAGACTTACTAACTCGACTTAGCCGAGTAGTAGGCATCATCAGTTTATGTCTGTTCCTGGTATTAAAATTATGGTTATGACAGTTTCTGGCACACTTATGTGTCTATGAACATACATTACATTATCAAGAATATATTGAGAAGCATCAGTCAAGATGTTAATTTCTTTGAATTTTGCTCAATGATTCTCTAGGACCTAGGTTATAAATAGCGCGAATAGCCCTCTTCTGCAGCACAAATATTGTATTAATATCGGCAGCGTTGCCCCATAGCAATATACCATAGGACATAATACTATGGAAATAACTAAAGTAAACTAGTCGCGCCGTATCTATTTCAGTTAATTGTCTAATTTTTTTAACCGCGTATGCTGCAGAACTAAGTCTGTTCGCCAATCCTTCAATATGGGGGCCCCATTGTAATTTGGAATCTAAAGTTGTGCCAAGAAATATAGCAGATTCCACCGGTTCTATCACCTCTCCGTTTAACAAAACATTTGCATTTACATTTTTGACATTTGGTACGGTAAATTTTATGAATTTAGTTTTCTTGCTATTTAACAATAGGTTATTAGCGCTAAACCAGTACACGATGTCAGATAAAATATCGTTTACTTCGTCATACATAGCTTGGTTTCTTTTCACTTTGAAAATCAGTGAAGTGTCGTCCGCAAACAATACTACCTTATGTTTTTCTCTATAAGATTAGGAAGATCATTTATATAGATAAGGAAGAGGAACGGTCCAAGAATAGACCCTTGTGGTACCCCCATACTGAGAGGAGTCCCAGGAGATCTCCTGCCATTCACGTCGACCCTCTGAATTCTATTGTTTAGATATGAAGTGAGAAGATCGAGCGCAGTTCCTTTTATGCCATAGTAGTATAGCTTCCTGACCAGCAATGAATGTTGAACACAATCAAAACCCTTAGATAAATCACAGAAGATGCCAAGTGCATTCTGCGATTCCTCCCAGGCATCAAAAATATTCTTGATCAGCTCAACACCTGCCCTAGTAAAGCCAAATTGTTTCAAATGAAGTAACTTATGAGAGTTAAAGTAAGTAAGCATTTGGCTTAAAATTATTTTTTCAAAAATTTTACTAAGGGTCGGCAAAACCGACACAGGACGATAGTTGTTCGGGTCAGAAGAGCATCCCGACTTAAATATTGGTGTAATTTTACTATGTTTCAGAAGGTCAGGAAACACGCCACGATTAATACAATTATTAAATACTATTGCAAGATATGGTGCTATGACATCAATTATTGAACTTATTATTTTAACAGAAATGCCCCATATATGCAGCAGTTTTTTTCATGTCTAGAGATTTAAAAGTTTTAATTATTTCTCCAGGGCTAACAAAACTAAAATTGAAACTTTGTTGACATCCTATAACATTTTCCAGAAGAAGTGACTCAGCAACACTGGTGGAGGAGACAAGAGTGTTTGTGATAGAAACTGGAATCTCAGAAAAAAAATTCTCAAAAGCAGTAGCAACTTCCTGCTGAGATTGAATTATTGTATTGTTTATTGATAGATTATATTCAATGGTGGGGTCTTTCAATCTTCCAGATTCCCAGTTAATAACATTCCAAGTCATCTTTATTTTATTTGGTGCATTTTTAATTATTTGTCTGATATGCAATAGTATATATATGTTATGTTATAGTTATGTATAGTATAGATTTTTGCGTAAAAGTTACATTTTTATTATAATTTTAGTTAACCTGACATTTCGAGAACTTTCCAGATCAAAGTAGTCCCCCGGAAAATGTCACCTGGAATGGTCTCGAGAGGTCGGGTTAACTAAACACAAAAATGTAATGTAAAAACACAATTACACACATTTTAATCTTTTAAAAATTGTTTTATTTAAATGTTATGTTAATGTCACTCCCTATGGTAAATAAATATATCTATTTCTCAATTTCAAATATACTGACAGAAAACTTATAGCTATAATACTCACTGGTAATAAAGGCCATATTGAAGCTGAGAGGTAGCCAGATGGGGCAACCATCTCCACGTGAACTGTGGCTTTATACTTGGCATTGCTTATGAATGACATAGACAGGGCATATATACCTTCTCTGGTGACAGTTAGCAGTGATGGAGTTAACTAAAAAATATACAATTATTAATAATCTAAATTTAAGTGAACATGTGACGGGGCTCATACACAATGAGTAAGATTACAAAAAAGGACTCTAACCTTCCGTAATCGGCAAGTGCCCCTACACCGCGGTATGACTTAAAACGGCGCGATTTTGGCGATTGATTACTTATAAATAAGATGATTTGAGTGAATGTATAAGAAAGCTATTGAAACAAGCTATAAGACCATGTAAAATAAACTTATCTTATAAACAAAATAAGGGACAGAACTTGGCACTTTCAATTTTGGTATATCTGAAAAATCTAGTGCCATTTGGCACTTCCTGATTTTGGAAGGCTAATCTCAATATTTTTTTTTTTATGGTATAGGAGAACACACAAGTGTACTGTCATGTAGTGGTATGTGATCACCACCACCCAAATTCTCTTGCAACACCATAGGAGTTATTTTTAAGCTATTGCATAGCTTCTATCGCGGGCCTTGAGCGAAATCAGAAATTTCGTAACGAATATAACCTAACACTTACTCACTAGATCTATATAGATATTTCGCCACGGTCATTACAGTTGCCGTGGAACAGCGGTTTTCACGTATGCTTTTTGTGCAGAAGGTCTCAGGTTCGAGCCTGGGGTTACGTGTGTAGATTTTTTTAATTTCTTAATTTTTTTTATCACGTTCTTTAATTTTTATTACTATGACAAGCATTTTTATTTAGTTTCACCTGTCCCGTTGTCTGTCTGTAATCAAATCTTGCAAGTTAAATTTTACTCACTTCCAGTTTGCTTTTGTTTTTAAATTAATTTTATCAAAAAAAATACTGCCTAAATAAAATAAATAAATAATTATAATTGCATAAGTTGATAAGAAATGCTATGCAATAGCTTTACCGCGGCAGTCCCCGAGTGCCACACGTTTTTTTTTATGACAATAAGGGACAAGACAAGCCGGACATTCAGCTGATGGTAATTGATACGCCCTGCTCATTTCAATGCAGTGCCGCTCAGGAGTCTTGAAAACCCCAAAAATTCTGAGTAGCACTACAACTGCGCTCGTCACCTTGAGACACAAGATCTTAAGTCTCATTTGCCCTATAATTTCACTAGCTACACTTCATGGCAGAAATAGGCGCGGTTGTGTTACCCATAATTTAGCCGGATCCTGTGCAAAGGTGCCTCCCACTGGTAAGGAATGAGTATAGCCAGCCATTTAAGCGGTGGCACACACTTTATTAAAGTTACCCATGTTGTATCATGAATCAACCTGACTCAAAATTTAGTTTGAACATAGTTTCAGTTCGAATTCAAATATTTTTATTCAAAATCAGATTTTAAATTACTAATTTAACGTCAAGAGTGATAGAACACAACTTACATTTTAATGTTATCTTTAAGTGATAAGACAAAAACAGTAATTGTATGAAAATGTGTATAATGTAAGCTGTTATCATCCCACCTCCTTTCACTAAAGGAATCAAGGGAGTGTTACCTCATTTTGTTTGAACACTCAAAGATACTGATATTTTTTTATGACAGTAAAGGCTGAGACAACACTAGGCTGATGGCAATTGATATGCCATGCCCATCACAATGGAGTTATAGGTTATAGGTTATCACGGGCTACTATCCGCAACTCAACGACTATGATCACAATGGAGTGCCACTCAGGATTCATGAAAAACCCAAAAAACTCTGTTTGGCATTACTCTTGTGCTTGTCACCTTGAGACATAAGATGTTAAGTCTCATTTGCCCAGTAGTTTCAATAGCTACTGTGCCCTTCAGAACGAAACACAGTAATGTTTATCATATTTACTACAAAACAACACTGGCACTTATGGAAAATCCTTGTTATCTATTGTAATTGTTAAACACCTCTAAGAAAGCTGAACAACAATTCATACTGTCAATATTTATAGACCATACAAGTAACTCAACCTTTTATATTCCAATTTATAACTGTTTGTGCCTCCATTTGTCTGTCATTCACAACCTTCTAGCCTAGTAATTGGTAACTCTAATGTACAGGCCCGAGTGTTTGAAGTTGTTTATATAATATATATGAGTTTGTTTCAGTCCTGGATTATATGTTATTAATAGCTGACCCAGCAAATGTTGTATTGCCGATATTAAAATCGCGATACAAAATAACTGTTGATCGTAGATCGGTGAAAATTTGAAGTTGTATGTATTTTTTAATGCTGACTCATAATCAAACAAATTTAAAAAAAAAACGTGTAGACCACCCTTAACATTTAGGGGGATGAAAAATAGATGTTGTCCGATTCTCAGACCTACCCAATATGCACTCAAAATTTCATGAGAATCGGTCAAGCCGTTTCGGAAGAGTTCGGTCCCGTACACTGTGACACGAGAATTTTATATATTAGATATACTACTTGCTGACCCAGCAAACATTGTGTTGCCATACAAATTACTAAAAAAAATTTAGGCTATAAAGAATAGATGATGCCCAATTCTCAAACCTACCCAATATTCACACAAAATTTCATACAAATCGGTTCAGCCGTTTCAGAGGAGTTTCATAACAAACACAGTGACACAAAAATTTTGTATATTAGATGTAAGTTAAAATATTTATTTATTATTGATGAAATTATTTTAGATGTGTTTCAATAAAATAAATTACAATTTTTATTATCAATAATACATAATATATTCAATATGCTGTGATACTCACCGATTTTATACTAGTGTTACTCTCTAAGCCTTTATCCTTGTCATTGTAAAAAAATATAGGATTCTTGCCATCACAGATTACACTTTGTACCACAGTTATAACTTGAGCAGTACTGTGATTACTAAATGTGGTCTTCTCCACTGTGTCAGAACAATCTACTATTCTCTGGAAGCATATAACAGAAATACATGAAATTTAACTGAATACCTATTGTTTTAATTATTTATTTATTTAATACATACCTTTTCAAAAAAATGGAAATAATCTGGTGAGCATAATGTTGGTCTCCATGCATATGCTACTGTGAGATTTGCTGGTTCCTCACAATGCACTAAAACAAAAATAAATTTTTAACAGGAGTACCCAAGTGATAACTACAGCTGATTCTAACAAGTCCTTACAATGTGTAGTCTTCAGTAATTTCAAATATCTAAAGTTACTTGTACTTACATACTATTATCAACTTGGACTCCTTAAATAAAGACTTAGCCAATGTGAAATTACAGCTTTCCTGAAAAGAATCATTATGATAGTGTATTTTAAATACAAATAAAAAAATTGTGCCGATTCGTCACTTATGATATCAGCATGCCATAAATCGATATTTTTCGCCGCTTAGTGATAACCATACCATTGGACTACTTACCCCGTTTAAATCCAAATCCCATTTTCCAACATCGGAAAAACATAAAACTAAGGTGAATGAAGTGACTAGTACAAATTTAATAATTAAAAATGTATTCATATTGCCTACGCACAATTTTTAGTTATAAAAATATTTACACCATTGTATTGCGAAAATTAAATTTATACACTTCATTCAAATATTGTTACATTTATAAATATGTAACAAAGCATCATAATTATCCAAGTTGGGTATATAACATTATGATAATCTTGAACACAATTTAATAAAAAGACGTACTGTACTGCTCAACGTTTGATTATCATTTATTTAATAATTATTATTAATTAACATTTATCGATATTCGATCATAAATCGAATCGGTCTAGGTACATAAACACAGAACACTTTTACTCTACGAGTACTTGTCTACTTGACAATGACAGTTGACTACAACAAAGTAACAATTAGAAACACGAATATAGACAGTAAACAAAATATGTAACCATCCCATCAGTGGTGACCTCACTTGATGCCATCCATGTAGAATGACTTGACCATGAGACTTTATCGTTCTTGGATTATGGGCGCGTGATTGTATCTGCGGTTAGAGAGCGTGGATTTATTCCGGTTAGCCGGTCAATTTCATCTTATAGTCAGTTGCGCTGTAACAAGCAGTGAGTGCTACACGAAAAGACCATGTCCACAATAAATACTAATGAAAGGAATAAGAGATAATTTAAGAGACAACATTATGTATAATTTTATATAAAATAAAACAATATTCTATTCTTTATATTGCTGCTTTTATGGAAAGGTAACCACAACTGAGCCTATGTCAGGTTGAGGTAGGCTACCAAGTAATGAGTAAAGGTACGATGTTGAAGAACATTCCAGTTTTAACGGTAATTATCAGTGTTTATATACGAGTACAACAGTTTTTTTTTAATCTAAAACAAATATACAAAAAAATCATGTGTGAAATTCACACGTGTAGAAGTGAAACCTTCAAAAATGATGAAGAATTTACTATAAAAATGATGAAAAATCTCTACAAACGTATAATACCTACACGTATACAAAACACCACTTTTGTTGTGATGCCTTTTCTCAAGCTTTGTCCTACGCATACACACAATCACGTATTAAGCACGTTCAACGTTGAGGCCCAAGCAACCCGTTTGCCTTGGTAAACACGATTGGGGTACGAAGCAGAACACAAAGAGAACCACGAACAACAGCAACAACGGTTCAGCACTTGTATAATAATTTTCAAGATGTGCATTGAACACGAACCTCTAAACTACATAATATGAAGTCTTTGTACATATGGCTAGGATGACACATGATATCAACTGCTATGAAAGACATTTCTATCACGGCTACCTAAATAATTATGGTGTCTATGTAGTAATACGTTGTGCGCGTGATGTCAGAATATATAAAGGTGTACTCGCGTCCTACATAAGACAATTTCTTCTTGAACTATGATCACCTGGTGGAATGAGATAGGAAGCATTATACAGTGTTTTGGTACACTGTATATTGCTTCCTATCTCATTTTCTCCCACGTTGAATTTATGTGCCTGTCTGATTCTCTCGCCGGCTGAATCCTATACATTTGTTTGTGACACACAACTGTTTGTGTCTCTATAGTCTCGCTTTTTCGTTTGCTTGAGTTCCAAATCACGACGATTTTAAAGAAGTTTCACTTCAAAAAATACACACTGATATAACATTATAATGTATAAATACTTTTGTTAGTTTTAAACGTGTTAGTTAAAATTTAATCTTACTTTTCCAAATATGTTTACATAAAATATTTACAAATATTTACAATTATATCAATTTATTCACGCAAATAATTTTATGCTCTTGGACTACACGTAGAGCTAACTTTCTTAACTCTTCACTGTTAATAAAAGAAGACGGTATCTTACCACATTTCTTGTCCTTAAATCTGTTAGTTCGTTTATGTAGCCATAATAATATCACTGTCGGTTTCCTCAGTGCTGAGGGTCGTGATCATCTCGACAGAGTACTTTGTTGGGTATTATTATTATTATCTGTTTTGCCGCCGTCGTGGACCATGGTTTCAAGGGTAGTGCGAATCTGATCCAGTTCCATCCTTCCTCTTGGTCTTCTTCCCTCCACCTTCCCTGTTACCATCAGTCAGTTGTCTTTATCCCTTCTGGCGATGTGGCCGAAGTATTCTAACATCCCAACATCCTTCTCCAGCACCACATTTCGAAGGCATCGATTCGTTTTCGGTCGGCTTCCTTTAAATTCCATGTTTCAGCGCCATATATGAAAATGGAAAACACCAGTGATCGCACAAGATTGGTCTTGGTTTGTATGCTGATGGTTCTACTCTTCCATATCTTCTCTATTTGTGACATGGCGCCTTTTGCCATGCCGATCCTATGACGAATCTCTCCCTCACAAGAACCATCGTTGCAGATTTCAGAGCCCAGGTATTTGAATTTGTTGACCATTTCTAATTGTAGTCTTTCGGTAAGCTCTGTCAGACCTGTCAGACAGATCCACAACCATAACCTTAGTTTTAGACCTGTTTATAGCGAGACCCAGCTCAGCACTGACGTAGTTTTTAGTTATGGAAAAAAAATATATTTTTTGTCAAATTCATTTTCACAGCGGGATTACAGAGGCCTTCTGTAGGCACAGTCTGTTTATTTTCTGTTAACTTACTGGTACATATACCTCTTTGTGGTACTAATAAAATTCTAAATTCATCCTTTACTATAAAGGCTGGAACGAATTACAGCGGCGCTGCACGTCGCTTTACGTCGCTAAACGGTATCTATAACAGTATTTATTCGAATTTTTCATTCATATTCTTCTGGAAAATGCTTGCTGCAAATAGAGGATGAGGAGTTATGCCCAATTAAACTCGACCATTTTGTCTAACTACAGAATCTAAAGGTGAATCTTACTTACTTACGATGTATCAATCAAAATCGGTTACAGTAAAAGTTGATTTGCTTTCCATTTCAATCTTGCTGTATTTCTGTTAGTGTTCGCTGTAAGTTTGTGGGCTAACCTACATTACGAAATTTTCATTGTTTTTACTAAGTTCTGGACTTATCATTATTATTATGATATACAGAAATACTATATTATATATAGTTTGGCAATGTGTTTTGATTTATGCCTGATTGACTCGAGCTGGCAACAAAATTCAAAATGTCAATTGTCAACGTCACTGACAAAGAAGTAAGAAGTAAGACGACAAACCTTGAAAGTTTGGCATTGGTAATTGGTTTATTTTGTGACCCATAGAAATTAATTTCGTATTTCAGTACCAAAATATTTATGTTTTCAGTATGTATATTTCAATATAATTCTATAAAAGTGATTAATAAATTCTTTCTTTTAATATCCCAATATAATTCACAATGCATTAAGTATTTACAAAATATTGTCATGTTTGGCGGGCATAGAACTCCGTAGTGGCTTGATGGTTCCTTGTTAGTCATGTCGGATTGCGCGCTGGTAACCAGTGTAAGCGAACACGATGCCAGTATGGATGTGGGGAACGATAAATCCCTCTTCGAGCCTACTATTGAAATGATGGTAAATGATTTTGACGACGAGAGAACATTAGATGAAGAAGAAGCTCTGGCGGCGGGTGAGCATCAAGATCCAAAAGCAGAATTGAATAGTCTACAGCGTGAAGGTGATATGCCCTTAGAAGAATTACTGGCTTTATATGGTTATAATAGAAACATGGAGAAGCCAGCACCAGAACCGACTCCTGAAGTAGTAGCAGTGGAGAATGATAAGAATGAATCTGAATTACAGCAATTATACACTGAGACAACAAATACAGAGGTCCCTCGGTGCCTGAGATCTGGCTCTAGACCCCCTTCGGAGGAAGAGGAAGATTATGATTACAGTCCTGATGAGGATGATTGGAAAAAAACTATTATGGTTGGGAGTGATTACCAAGCTGGTATTCCTGAAGGTTTGTGCAGCTATGATGATGCATTACCATATGAGAATGAAGATAAATTATTATGGAACCCAGATATTCTTGATGAAAAAGTGACTGAAGAATATATGAGAAAAATATGTGCTATGAATAGTGAAACAGGTATTGATGCTGTACCTCGTGGCAAACAATTAAGGGATGATGAAGAAGCATTATTTTTACTCCAACAATGTGGTCACAATGTAGATGAGGCACTTAGAAGAAGACGTATCACTTCACAAACACCAGCTCATGCCAATGTCTGGTCAGAAGAGGAATGTCGAAACTTTGAAAATGGTATTAAAATGCATGGGAAGGACTTCCATTTAATACGACAGCAAAAAGTCCGTACAAGATCAGTTGGAGAGTTAGTACAATTCTATTATATTTGGAAGAAGACTGAACGACATGATATATTTGCAAACAAAACCCGGTTGGAAAAGAAAAAATATACTTTACATCCTGGCCATACTGATTACATGGACAGGTTTTTAGAAGAACAGGAAGCTACTGGTGCAACTATTGTGCGACCTGTATCTCCAACACAGATGATGGTTTATGTGTCTTCACCTGCACCTCAACCAGATCCTCTTGCTTTAGGAGAGAAAGAGGTATTTTCTCAGCTTGACTCACATAACATGTCACCTACCCAAACACACTCAAATGAGGAAGCTGATGCTGTCAATATATGCTAATACATAATAATTCTCTTGTAGAATACAACTTTATACATTTATAAAATAATTAGTCACAAACATGAGTTCTTATGTTTTGTATATGGCTGAATAATGATTTATAATTTATGCTGCCTTAAATATTTTACTGTTAACAGAATGTATATTGTAAATAGATATAGATGATTAAGTTATAAACTTAAATAATTATATATAGGTAGGTACAGACCCTCAAGTCTCACATAATCTATTGAGTTGCCAATCAAAAGACATGATGATAAGGTTTACTCAGTAAAAATATTTCGTTTATTCCATATTAGGAACTGGTTGACCGAACGCTGCTACATATTCAACTAGGTTTGCTGCTGCACAATAAACCTGACCCAATATAGTAAAAATATGTCTAATAATGATAATAATACTAAACTTCAGGTGCATAAAGAGAGAGATAATTTGAAGGTAACAGATGTGAAAACTCCGTAAAGTATATTTATCCAGAGGTAAGGAGACCTAGTTTTTTCTGTATTATCTAGTGATTTGCCGAAATCTTTTTTCTCTCTTTAATATTTATATTAAATACTGGCTCATAGTATATTTGAAGATACAGACAGCTTAAATATTTTATAAATCTCATTCGCAATAACATTTATGACATTTGTTGTACATTAAGAAGAGCTACGAATAATCGTAAAATTTATTTGTCCTCAAATCAATTTGTTGTTGAATTACTTGCCTATCATATCACATATGTAATAAAAAAACTAATGCTCATAAAAATCTAGATATTTACAAATTTGTAGCATTGTATCCTTATTCCGTACCATGTTGTTTGTCTATATTTACATAATTGTTGCTGCAAGGTACAATGTTCACCCAGCTCATTGTATCACCTACTTTATATTCAAATTCAAATATTTTTATCCCAAATAGGATGTGACATCACTTATTGAAAGTCAAAAACTACCACCCATTCCAAATAGATTGCCTCAGATCTGAGAGAACGGGCGCAACAATCTCAGAAAGTAATATCATACAATTAAACTTATTATTTAATTGCCTGAGGGTGGTTGCTCCATTCCTAATCTATGGTATCATTAAGAAAGTCATTATTGTTATAGTAACCTTTACCACACAAACATTTTTTTACAATTCTTTTGAATGTCATAATACTTTTGTTTTGAACATTTTCTGGGGTCTTGTTGAAAAAGCATATACACCACAAATGAGTTACTAACTCGACTTTGCCGAGTAGTAGGCATTATAAGTTTATGTCTGTTCCTGGTGTTAACATTATGGTTATGACAGTTTCTAGCAAATTCACTTATGTGCCTATATACATACATTACATTATCTATAATATATTGAGAAGCAACAGTCAAGATGCTAAATTCTTTAAATTTTGCTCTGAATGATTCTTTAGGACCTAGCTTATAAATAGCGCGAATAGCCCTCTTCTGCAGCACAAATATTATATTTATATCAACAGGGTTGCTCCATAGCAATATACCATAGGAATTAATACAATGCAAGTAACTAATGTAAACTAGTCACACCGTATCTTAATCTTTTTAACCGAGTATGCTGCAGAACTAAGTCTGTTCACCGATCCTAAAATACGGAGCCCCCATTGTGATTTTAAATCCAGAGAAATGCCAAGAAGCATTCTACCTGTTTTATCACCTCTCCTTTTAACAAAACACATTTTTGACATTTGGTATGGTAAATTTTATATATTATATCGTTTTCTTGCTATTTATACAAATGATTTAAGTTTTCTTTAGTGTTAATTCCGCCAATATTTGTTTTTAAGTTTTGGCGGAATTAACACTAAAGAAAACTTAAATCATTTGTGTAATTATGGATTTCCGCAAAGTTACGCCTAATTCAATAAATTTTCTTGCTATTTAACAATAGGTTATTAGCACTTAACCAGTACACAATGTCAGATAGAATATTGTTTACTTCATCATACATAACTTGGTTTCTTTTCACATTGAATATCAGTGAAGTGTAATCCGCAAACAATTCTATGTTATGTTTTTTTTCTATAAGTCACTCAGTTATACATTATTAAGTATGTATAAAAAAGATGTACAAAAATTTATGTGGGACTTTTACGTCAAAAGAGAACTTCCTAATATGCAATTATTAGGTTTGAGCAGGCTATGAATAAGAAGATTGTGTTAATGAAACCCCAACTGGGTAGTGGAACAAATATACCAATATATTTTATGAACAGTGCAGTATTTAAGAGTTGGCTTAAACCTGTTGAGAGTTGGAGATGAGGATTCTTATAATGGAAATATGATTTCATTGTATAATATATTTTTTACTGTTCATATAGTATGTGTTATTGTTATAAAATATGATCATTATTGTGATGTATATATGTATAGTAATCTAAGAATTAAAAGATGCATGAAAGCAGTACCTACTAGCTATAAAGTGGCGCAATTATTTATAAAATTGTGAGTGATCACACCCTGAGGACATAGTGACTTGATTATGGTGATTATTTCAATAAAACTTTAATTTTGTGTATTTTTGACCTGATGAGCCGTTTTTTGGCAACAAGCAATAACTATAGGTATATTGCTAATGTTAATTCGGTCAACTTAACTGGGCACCTGGCGCGAATGACAGTTCTATGAAGTACGGTCAGCAATAAAAACTCAACAAAAGCGGTTTAAATCAAGTAGGCCAGAAAAATTGAATAGAACCTCGCACTAAATTTACGATCCAATTTTTGTATTTTTACAGACCCAGGTGGATCTTTAAGCCTAATTTGAAAAAAAGTTTTGGTCGATATCTCGAAACTATGCACTTTAGGGCAAAAGTTAATGAGGCAATTATTAAGAAGAATAAATAATTATGATTGAGAGATACAAGAAAAAATAAGTTAAGAGACTACAACATGTAAACTTTTTTGTTAAACTTGCCGTTTACGATTTATAGCCCATTTAATGACCGAATTTTCTATCTCGGCCAACAATTTAAAATATTGAATTAATCAAAAAGTGCATAATACTTATATTTTCACAGACCAGTTTATTCTCTACAACTTTTTTCTAATATACATATTTTTAGAGATATAGGACTTCCTAGCGGAAAGTCCAGAATTTCAAGGTCCGCATAGTATATAATGGTAAAAATTCAACAAACACGTTTTAAAAATATGCCGATCGTTTATGTTCTTTTAAATGAATAGTTCATAGGACCTGCAATAGTAAAGGACCTTTTTTACAATTTCATTTTATTATATTTCGTGCAGCTAAAAATATTTAGTAGTATTAAATATGTTATTAGTGTAATAATTAATAATAATCCACGGATGCTAAGTTGCTAACGCTACTAACAGGACGGCGGCGGGGTGGGGAACGCGGAGAGGAAGATTCTTGACTCAGGTCCCGAGTTAACTTGACCGGGTTGTTTGTCATACGGCCGCTTTCAATAACCTATCTATCCTTAGTTTAACTTACTAGAGGTAGACAAATCTATCCTTTTACGCTTACTTACATTTTAATAACCTATTGGACTAACAGCCGTTTTCAATAACCTATCTATCCTTAGTTTTACTTACTAGAGGTAGACAAATCTATCCTTTTACGCTTACGTACATTTCAATAACCTATCGACAGATAGCATTGGACTATAACTATGGATATATAAGATCTTGTCATTAAACAGTGTTAGCAATATATCCGTAGCTAGAGATATGTTATTGAAAACGGCCGTATAACTATATTGGACATAACTATGAATAGATAAGATTTTGTCATTAAACGGTTATAGCAAATCCGTATCTAGAGATACGTTATTGAAAACGGCCGTAAATTGATTGGCTTGTATTTTTGTGGTCATGCAATAGCACAACATTTATAATTGTTTATTAATTATTATTGTTGGGAATCAGATTAGAAAGTACAAATGTATTTAAGTTTAGTATTGATTTTCAATTAAATTATGAGACTAACCAATAATTGTAAATATTGTTTCATACTGCATTAAAATAAATGGGCGCATACAAATATGATTGTCATAGTATAATATTTTTTAAATTGATTTTCTTACCTAATCATACAACATTATGTGTATTATAAATTATAATTATGTACATGCCTTTTTACCTATGATTATCAATAACAGTATAATCAAAGAATTTTTTTATGTTATAATATATAATTTGTTTATTTAATTTATAAATACAATATTTTGGTAGTTAGGTAGATACTTAGAGTAATGATTGGTCTCCGCTGAGCTCCAACTAATACTACGCCCAAGTGGGCGTACTCGAGCCAGTCTCCATCAATGTGTGACGTTGACGTGCCACCTGGTCAGTTGAACTTTGCTAATAATTGTAACTAAAATGCCGGGTTGTGTAGTAAAACTTTGTAAAAATAATACTACAAAAGATAAGTAAGACACAAGGATCACATAATATCATCAGTAAGTATTTTGTATTTTATTAATTACAATGTAAAAATATAAAACGAAGTGTATGTTACAAAATTTTGAAGATACCATTGAGTGTGAACACAAGCATCTAATAGTTGCTTTAATAAAAAAGCTATAGTTTTTAGGTAATGCGGTATCTATTTGGAGCCTTGGGGAGCTTCCAATCCTTAATCTAAGTGTAGGTATAATATTTACTCATTTTATTTGTAACAATATTTTATTATTTGAATCGGATATGATATTGGTTTTTTCTCCATATTATTAATAACTGATTTCTTAGTAAAATGCCTTATTGTGGACTTTATTTGTAAATATAATGTTATCATTATTTAAAAGTCTACGATTACAAAGTAGATAATTTATACGTCTAGATACAGCCTCTTGCTGGTAAACAACCGATGAAAACAGGCCAGGTTTACTACTTTAGTGTGCGTGACAAGCCACGTCTTACACTCGCGATTTTTGTCACTTTATGTTAGTGTGCATTGCTCAAGATAGAGGTTAACTGTCAATTTCTTTCGACAGTTCTCGCAACTGTCAGTATCTAGACGTTTAAACTAAGTTTGTAAGTATGTAGTTACAGTGTCACCAACTTATCTGTGAACTGATGGGTGTCGCCATCGTCTTTTAGTGTTGCTAATTAATTCCAATGTGCACAAAAGTCGGGGCATATTTAACACTTAAAATTCTGAAGTATCGCAATAAAACACACGGAACACTCGAAAGTAGTAGACACTGACAGTCGAATGACATTTCAACATGGCGACCGTAGTTCCTATTTTTGGCACTTCAGAGATAAGTTGGTATTACTGTACACAGTGTCTGTACTTTTACCCAGCAGATTGTTTATAATTAGTTTTATGCTGTTAGCTGTCCGTAATGATTACCTTATTATTATTTTATAGTTTAAGAGGAATTTACAGTTCCGACTTAATGTAATAACAAAACAAATGTGAAATATTTTAATAATAATAAAAGTAAGTTTATACTTTCTTTCTCTTTTTAATCACATAACATGCCTTTATTTACGATTATAATAAGTATTAAAAATGTATAAAAAATATTTTTGTATGATCGCCTGAGAAATGTATTGAAGTAGAGATGGACCTCTCTACTATTTTCTAATATAAGATTATTAGAGAGGTATTTGCCCGAAAAATTAAAATGTTGACGAGTCAACTGCCGCCTTTATCTCTCCGTCACTCAAAAATCTTCCCTGGGGGCTAGGTCTGGGCTGTATGGTGGGTGATTAATTTGTTAGAACCCTGTTTCAGCCAGTACACTCCTTGCAACTGCCACTGTGTGAACAGATGCCTTGTCCTGCAATAACACCACACATTTCGCTAGTTTGCCTGTCCTTTTCTCGACAACCACTTGAGGCACTTTTGTCAGCAATGCGGTAAAATAATCCCCATTCATTGTAGTTTTTTTTATAAAAGCAAAGCAATTGATATATTAGTCAGTCTGTATAATGTATTTTGTTGGTTACAACCTCGATTAAAAGGTTTTATCTTATTTATCAATTTAATGAACAAAATAAAGATCAGGAACTAAAATGGAAATATTCCTCCGCCCAGAAAGGTTTGACGTTGACCCATCCTCAAGTTCTGCCACAAAATAATGTTCCCAACATTGGAATCGGACATTCGAAAATTTTTTGGCGCTTTGACGTAAGAAAGAAAATGAAGAGATAAAACTTCGAATTTTAACTTATCATTATCTTCCACGAACTATTCATTTAGTAGTCAGTGTACTACATATGAAGCAGCCATTAAATAGATCAAGAGAGGAAAGCCCCCCCTGCCTCACACCACATGGGAGCTGATAGCAGTCTGAGAGTTCAGAGCCCCATCTGACTCTGTTGGTCTGGTTACGGTACCAATACTCGAGGAGGCCAACAATCTCAGAAGGGACACTTGTGTCCCGCAGCTTCTTCCACAACAGATCGTGATTAAGTATATCAAAGGCGCGACTTATATCTAAAAAACACGCATAGACTGCAGTGTTTCCCTGCTTGTAGCAAACGACATCCTGTTTTAGCGCGAATATAGCCATGTCGGTTGAGACTTGTGGTCGAAACCCAAACTGACCATCTTCAATACTTATGGCGCTTGTGTAGTAGTGGATGACACGTTCAAGAACCTTGGCCATTACCGTGGCTAGTGATATAGGCCTATAGTTTCCCACGCTCGAGATATCTCTTGTTTTATTCTTTATAATAGGAACCACCAACGCACGGGTAAGTTCCTCCGGTAAGTAACTATGCTTTATGCATAGATTATAGAACCTTGCTAATACATCACAGACATACTGTCCAGCATTCAGCAAGTGTTCTATACTAAGTCCATCGTGGCCCGGAGACTTACCACGCTTCATATACCTCGGAATTAATACTATCTGTTTAGGTGTAACTGTCACGTGGCAAGTGTCCGAGCCACGAATTGACTGAAGTTTACAATTACGTCTTTTGGTAACACTAACTTGTTTCTTATCTACAATAAAATGATCTTTAAATAAATTCGCTATATTTTTACAATTCCTTTCTCCTTCTACACTCACCAGCAAACAATTTTTATTATTAAACTTCTTGGTTTCTTTCCAAAAATCAACAAAGTTACAAGTGGAACGATGCCGAGCCAGCATTTCCATTCTAATTCGTTCTTCATTACGTTGTACATATTTGAGCGCGGCTTTAAACTCCCTGCATGATGCCACCATGTTATCGTAAAAAATTTAAACATTTTGGGATACATTGTGAAAGATCACATATTAAGGCCTTTGTGATCTTTTCGTCCATTATTGAACCTACCTCCAACAACAGATTTACCGTCTCTTAAAAGAGCAGGCATGTTTGCACACTACATCATATTTTCAGAGAGGATCTGTGCTCTCGTACATATACGTATTTCCACTAAAAATAGAGTTGATTACAACTTTTGAAAAACTCAAAGCTGACATCGCAAAAGCAGCTGTTCATGCCATCGAACACAATTCGCCATTCACTGTAGAAACTGACGCATCAAATCATTTCATTGCAGCAACTTTGTCTCAAGCTGGCAGACATGTCGCATTTTTCACGAGAATGCCAGTGAACTCAATCACTCGGCTATAGAGAAAGAAGCTTACCTACGCCATGGTGGAGTCACTGAGAAAATGGCGCCATTATCTCATTGCCAAACCATTTCGTCTTATTACTGATCAGAGAGCTGTATCATTCATATCGATAATAAAATTACAAGCAAAATTAAGAACGAAAAAATTCTACGTTGGCTTTTGGATTTAAGATCATTTAAATATGACATAGTGTATCGACCAGGAAAACCGAATAACCAAACCAATCAAAGATATGACTAATTGAAGTCGGATCTGCTGTGAAATTAAAGCAAGATTTTACAAGGCACGAGAAGACCCAACATTAATCAACGCTACGTTGCCCATTGCATTGAAAGACTTAGTATGGATAAAAGTCCAGTTCCTTCCAATACAATAAATAAATATTTCTTACTGTAACCGCTCATCGATTACTCTCGCTTTCTGTTTGCATTCCTTTGCGCTGATATGAGCTCTGCAACGGTCATAAAGTATTAAAATTAATAATTATTAATATAATTCATAAATTAATTTAAATCATTTGTGCTATTTGATCTATTAACTTACGTCCACACAGATTGCGGGACAACTTTTATATCAAATCAAAAAAAAATTGAACTCAAGAAAGATCGCTTATCGTAGGACAACACCATATAATCCAAGAGGAAATGCCCAAGTAGAACGATATATCTTTGGAAAACAATTCAGCTAGCACTTTGCTGGAATAACAAACCAAAAGAAAATTGGTAGCAAGTACTACCTCAAGCGTTACATTATACATATATTCGAACATTAAACTGCATGGCCACTCATTGTTCGCCTCACGATAGGATGTTGACTCACACCAAAAGATTGACGAATGGAATATCCATGCCAACTTGGTTGACAGAATCAGAACAAGTGCTAATGCGCAGATTTAATCGCGTCAATAAATATCGACCAATTGTTGAGGAAGTTATGTTCGCCTTGCTGATGGTCCAGAATCAACGGTCTCGAATCGCCGTTTAGCTCCATTAGGGCAGGACAGTCAAGTTATTCAACAAACACCTGATATATTAAAGGAATCGACGCAATCAAATAATGATAACTATCATGATACTATCGATAAAGAATAGCTTGACCGCGAGACTGCAACACTCGATGGACAGATAGCTGATTTGCTCATAGTCTACTGCTGATACTCTGCTCTATCTCATATAACAGGTTATGGGCCCAGAAACGGGAATAAAAGAGAAAAATGAGTAATCACGTGCACATAGAACTATTGAAAAGAGAAAACTACAATACATGGAGGATCCATGTAAAAGCTGTACTATTAAAACTTGGCCTTTGGAGCTATGTTTCAAATAAAATTAAGAGACAAACGCGAGAAGGTGATGCATTGAATGACTATATGGAAAAAGATGAGTTAGCATTAGCCGAGCTATTTTCTCATAATATCACCGGGCGAATTAAAACAAGTTAAAAATTGTCAAACAAGTAAAGATGTCTGGGATACGCTAGAAAGCATATATTATAGCAAAGGTCCTGTAAGAAAAGCAAGCCTATTAAAAGAGTTGATATTGAAGAAGAAGAAAGATGGTGATAATATTGTCAATCACTTGAATAAATTTATGGATATCATCGATAAACTAGCAGATATGGACATACCAATTAATAAAGATCTTCTTAGTATTATGATGCTTTACAGCTTACCTCAATCTTTTGAAAATTTTAGAATTGCAATAGAATCCAGGGATGATCTACCAGATCCAGACAACTTGAAAATAAAGATAATTGAAGAAGCTGAGGCAAAAATAATATAGCTAGTACAAGTGAACAAAACTCTGAACAAGAGGCGCTGTATACTAGACAACGTGGAAAAAATAAAAACTTTATTGTTAAATGTTTTAAATGCAAAAAGAAAGGACACAAAGCTCATGAATGCTGGTCAAAAGTGGACCGAGTTAATAAAAATAATGCAAGTCTATGTTGCTTAGAAGAAACATGCCTAAATACGTCTGATAATAAAGAAATAATTAAGAAACGGTGTCTTGACAGCGGATGTACGTCACATATGAGTCATGAATTGAAAAGATTCATTAATATGGACAAAGCTGATAACAAAACGCTAAGGTTAGCATCAGAAAACTGTCTTGCACAAATCGAAGGACGAGGTCCAGCAAAACTTTACACCTATTAAATACCAAATCTGAAACTAACTGAAGCCTTGTACGTACCATCGCTGACTACAAATCTAATGTCAGTTGGAAAAATAACAGACAAAGGTGGAACAGTTTTATTTAAACAAAAAAATGCTACCGTGATGCGAAACAATAAAATTCTGTTAAAAGCAGAGAGACATTCAGACGGTTTGTACTACGTTAAAGAAAACATAGAAGAGAAAGCTAATTACTGCGAAGCAAGCAAAATGCAGCAATGGCATAGAAAGTTAGCACATCTAAATGAAGGACAAATGAGAATAGCACTTGATAAGAAAATTATGGAAGGCTTAGAATTCAATAAAAGTGACACAGTTAAAGACTGTGAAGTCTGTGCTAAAGGCAAAGCAACAAAACTACCGTTTAATGCACCTAAAAATGGGCAACGTACAAATGAAAGATTAGAAATTGTGCATACTGATGTATGTGGTCCCATGAGGCAGCCATCGAAAGGGGGTTCCAAATACTTCATCACATTTACAGATGATTATTCAAGATATACAAGAGTATATACAATGAAAACTAAGGATGAAACTCTATCAAAATTTAAGGAATTCAAAAATGAGGCTAAAAGATTTACCAAAAAGAAGATAGTATGCTTACAAAGTGACAATGGGACAGAATATATTAACAATAATTTTGACAAATATTTGAAGGAGAATGGCATCAAAAGGAGACTTTCCGCGCCAGAACAGAATGGCTTAGCAGAAAGAAAAAATAGGACATTGCTTGATAAAGCTAGATGTATGTTGATAGACGCCAATATGAAAGAAATTTTTGGGCTGAAGCTATTAATACAGCTAACTACTTGGCAAACCGTAGTCCTTGCACAAGTATTGATAACGCGACTCCATTTGAAAAATGGGTAAAGAGAGTTCCGTCAGTAAGACATTTTCACATATTCGGAACTAAGGCGTTTGTACATAAAAATGGAAAGAAAAATGGAAAATTTGAAGCCAGAGCGACACCTGGAATTTTTGTAGGATATTCAGAAAATCACAAGGCATACCGGATTTTCAACCCAAAAACAGACCAGGTAATGATTAGCAGAGATGTCAAAATACTGGACAAAATGTTTTATGAAAACGAGATCAAAGGAGAACAAAAACAAGATGTAGTTAATAAAAAGGAAATAGAAATTATATTTTCTCCTGAAAAAGAAAATGTAGAAGATAATAAAGATTTGAAAGAACATGAAATTGATAAAACTGACCAGGAATTGAACAATGATGAAATATTTGTTGACGCAAATACAGAAACAGATGAAATAGATCCGACTAGTTCTACTGATAAAAGACAGAGAAAACCACCAGCATGGCATCAAGATTATGAGATGGATGCTGACCAATCATTCCTCTGTGAAATAGACGAGAACATGGATGAATGGGAAGATGCAATAATAAGCGAGATTGAATCTCATCTTAAAAATAATACTATGAAAATTGTACACAGGAACGAAAGCAAAAATTTGATTGATAGTAAAATGATATTAAAATATAAATATAATGCAATGGGAGAAATAGATAGACGAAAAGCACGACTTGTGGCGCGTGGGTTTAATCAGAAAGAAGGAATTGATTACACTGAAACATTTGCACGTGTTGCAAAAATGAGTACTCTTAGAATACTTATTACTTAAATTTATTTTCAATTGCACATGCAATTGAAATCCACAACCAAGATTGTTAAAGCTTCTAAAAATGATAGGCGTCACTCAGACCTGAAGGTCATCGTGAGGGGGAGTATCATAGAGGTCTTACTCATAGAAGAAGAAATTAGTGACTTTTGGTTACTATGACTACAAAGCAGTTATTACGTTGTCATGCTTACAAAAAGTTGTAATTAATTTATAAAGTTGTTTTCTTATATTAAATAATGGTGAATGCACTGATTTGCTCATAGTCTACTGCTGATACTCTGCTCTATCTCATATAACAACTACGTTATTGACTAAGGATTCAGGAGTCGCCTCCAATACCACATCTCTAAGACATCAATTTTGGGGCGGGCTTGTAGTCGAGGGGACCAGCTTTCAGCCCCGTAAAGGATTTGTAAACACGACTCATAAGTCGAACCTTAGTGGTTTTAGTGATCGTTCTCTCCTTCCAGATCTCATTGAGCTTCTCTTCCACAGACTTGGTTATACCACATCGCCTTTTGATTTCCAGCTCACAACCGCCGGTATTTTAGCTAGTAGAACCAAAATAGATGTAGGTTGGCACCTCCTTACAGTTGAGAATTTATATTCTGTTGTTAATTACACGATCTACTATCATCATCTTGGTCATATCTGTGTTGATGGTCAGTCCGGATTCAAAGCTGGTTATCTCCAAACGAGTTAGTAGTTCTTCAACATCCTCTTTTTTTGCGCTTGTAGTGTAGTGTCATCCGCATATCTAATATCATACATCTTTCGCCCTCCGCAAATATGCCTTTAACCCAGTATGTCTTCCAGAACTATCCACATTATGTACTCGGTGTAAATGTTAGGTTAGGTGCGACAAATAGGCCTTAAGTATTTATTCAAGATGTGGAGTGGAGCACCTTACTGATGCTTTTGAAAGTATTACACCAGAACATTAAAAGATAGTGACAGAGCATATTCTTCATGTTCAAGTTCAGAACAAAATGAGGGATGGAATAATAGAAGTAGTTCAGACAAGTCTATGGAAAAGAAATGTTAAAATCACCTTTTGTTTATTATGAATAAAGTCTGTTTATCTTCCATTATGGCTTTTATTTTCATGCTCACCTCCGCTGTGTGGTGCTAGTTTTCTTAAAATATTGTTCTTGCACTGTGGGTATTTGTTACCCCTTCTTGGTTCTTATAATGTGAACCCTTTGTACGTTGAAGTAACAATTTTAAATAATACATTTAACTGCAAAGAACACGTCTCAATAATGTGTGTACAATATGCAGTTTTTTTTTAATTTGACAGACTATTGTTGAAATGTGTCTTTTTAATCTATAATGGCGACAGCACACTCTCCGCGAATGAGTATGCCATGTTTCGCCGAGAGCAATCGTGCTAGAAGTGGAATGACAAGTGCGACCCTGTACACTCTCGTTATCGGCGGCGTTGTACACAATATTTCTTTTCCGAAGGTTGCTTAGCGGCGTTAATCGTGTGTGTGTGTTCGTGCGTCGATTCGAGCGCTCTAGTATGAAGTCAAAGTGCAGTTCTATTACTTTATTGTGACTAAGAATTGATTGAACCATTATGTTGGGCGTATACTTACACTATATTGTATTGGCTAATAAAGCGTGAGACACAGAAGAACATCTATATAGGAGATAAAGCACGATAGAATAGCAAAACGAACCTATTGTGATTAGTGTTATAAATTGTTAGCCAAGCTTGTCATTAGCTCAGTATTTTAAATATGAAATTATTAGCTAACGCACACAGTGATAAATCAAATTTGGTCAAGTTTCCACTTTAAAAATTTACAAAAAAACGACCAATTTAAATAAAAATCCAAATAATATAATATGCACTAATAAGTAAAAAAATGATTGCGTTTTCTCCTCCAAATTAATAATCTTATCTTAAAATTATTTTTTGGAGTTCTCCTAAGTACAATGAAATGCTAAATATCAGACTACCTAAAAGACTATCAAATTATTACGACAATATGATGTAGTTACAATTATTGTTATTTTTGGAGTCAGTGTCAGCCAAGGTAGGTTTGTAACTACATACATAGTTATAGGTGAGATGTGCTTGTGTCGCACTTGTCGACGTGACGGGGCGAGAGGTGAGAGCGGGAAATTTATTCACATACATGAATAACTTTTATCTGCACTAAGGTGCATTTAGTATGAGCCCTTTGTTTATATTTTTTGCTATTGGAACGAAGTTCCTTACGGTAGGCTTGGAGGGGATAGGGATTTTGCTGCGCGACCGAACTGAAAAAAATGTGATAGTAAAACCGTAAGAAAAAATCCGTGGAAAAAAGTACCTGGAACAAAACCGTTAAATGAGACGTGCGCAGGCGCGACAGTCGCATACACAAGCGAGTAGTGTATATATTATCAATATTATTATATTAATATATGATAACGATTATAGCAATATTAGAACGATTTTTTTTAGCAAATTGTGTCGATTCTACATTAGCCGAAGGAACTTCGTTCCTACCTGGTGTCCCACGACACCACATAATTTGTTTTATTTGTGTTGCATCAAAGTGGACTGAGGAACTTGTTGCATGTTTATTTGGTTCCCATAAATTTGATCGTCCTGTTACTTTCATCCATTTTTTAAATGTGGAAACATGAAATAGATTATTTTGTTTATTATTTTACTACACATTTTCTAACATCATGTTCCTTGTTTTCTTATCAATCACAGGAAAACGTAGAGATTTCGTTCTAATTTCCTTTCTCCATACAAATATGCCGTTGTAAATTATTAATACTAATAATAAATACCTTCTGTATGTTATTTTAATAAAATTGAATAAATTAATAAGGTTTAATATAGCTCATTACCCTTGGATAAAACTATATCTATGTTATGGCAACATTTTGGTTGTCACTGTTTTCTGATATGTTTATATTGATTACGACAAATTTACTGAAAATAGCTGACTATGGATCAAAAATCAATACTTTTGGAAAGAATATTTCATATAAAATTTATTTGATACGAGCTTGTTACAAATTATATTGAAACTGTTAGGTGAAAAGCAATACTCCTACTCCGGAATTTTTACTTTCACTACGGCTTTGGCAACCGGACACACAACACCCAACCATGACCTTTACTTTTTAAAGTTGAAAGACACGTATCTCATACCAAATATGTTTTAAAACAATAAAATCACAAAAATACTATTCGCAAGCTCGATGACATGACCGAGCTTTGTTTATTTGTCCCAAAGTTTGATATTGAGTCCAAATAAATAAATGGGTTACGCGATAGATATGCAAGATCAATAGCCTTGTCCCATTCTATCTCAGACTTAGTTGTTTTATATCGCTTGTCCTTTCTACTTGTAATGAAGCTGTTACCGACGCTACTTCTGTAGCGTTAATATTCTAAGGCTAGTTGTACAATGGCAACTGGAAACAGATAACAAGTATAATCCAGATAAGTTTGAAAGCGAACAGTTGCATAAAACCTGGTTGAATTCGGCTATCTCCGTTTTTTATAAGGCTACAGCCGTCATCTGTCAATCTACTAATCACTGCACGTTTCATACAATCGTTCTTCTCATAAAGACTTTCGCTAGGCTGCTTTCATCTTTGTTATTCTTTGCCTGTGTTCTCAAAGAGAATTTAAATACTATGTTCAGTGTTCTTTTCTGGAGACTAGAGAGTTAGAGACAATTATTTTTATTCCTTTTGCGAAATTATATTTGGAAATTAATTTTATATTTTAATTTTTAGATAGCGAACATAAACTACTGCATATCTGTAGACAACTTTCGATTTTCTGTATCTCGTCAGTTAATTTTGTACTATTTAATTATAAATTCTTATTCCAAATAAAACAGCTGAAATGGAAGACAGTAATCCACCTAGTGACGATGAAATTCAAGATTTACCTCTTAGCCCTCAATCGGGTGGAAAAAAATTAAAATTAAATGACGGAAGTTCACAGGATAGTATTTGTAATGATGCAGGTAAGACTCCAAATACAAATCACTATAATGACGACGTATTTTCCCATATTACTTATTAAGAGGATTTTTATTCAGGATCAAGTAGCAAAGATGTCAAAGAGAATGTGGATAGCGGCGTATCAGCCGATAAATCTGAAAGTACCAGCAGTGAGGACCATGGAGGATCCACAAGCTTAGATCCGATAAATGGATTTGTATCAGTTACAGCTTCCAACAGTAACGTAAGGGCGTTTCTCTTGGACATTCGACGAGAAAGATACTGTAGGACTTATAGAAAACGTAAAACAAGTGACAGTGAAAGTACTTCCTCAAGCGATTCAGATGGGTTGTCTGTGGATCAGCTTATTAGAGTAGCAGATAGAACTACTAATAGTGTGTCAACAACATCAGTAGAAAGCATGTAAGTCATTGTTAACACCTCTTATTAACTTCTGGCCTTGTCCAAATATAACAAACAACAGGGAAAAATGTTCAGAGCAGAAGTTTGACTCCTAAGCATTCTTGTTATACTTCTAATCAATAAAAAGTGTGTTAGGAGGCAAGTGTAAGAAGTTTCCCCGGCCTTTGATATATGTGGACAAAGCTTTATGAAAAAATTATAATCATTCTATGAGATTGAAAGTACTGCTTACAAGGGCATATTGATCTAATTCTAGCAAGTTTTAGTAAAAATAATAAACCAATTAGATATCACTATCTTAACCAGTATAAGTAGAGTAGTAGTAATAAATTATGTATTTGAAATTCACATCTTAAATTTGAGCATGTATTGTTTTTGTATAGAGGTTGGTTCCTCCTTTTGAAACATCACCTCTTCACCCAATTATTAGCCAATGATTTGTGATTATTTGCTGTAGACTTGTTAATAGTTGCTAATTTTTGGTTCTGGCACTTAATTAATAAAACTATTAACCTTTCCGCATCGGACGTGCCCGCGGGCACTGTTAATTCAAAAAACAATGAGAGCGGCTGTGCCCCAAGGCACTCTTTTACCTCACCCAGTTTTCACCCTTATTAGGTGTACAAGATGGTTTATTTGCCTACGCAATTATGAACGAGTGAAGTCCGATACAAATTTCAATCCGTTACGATTCAAGGCCACCAATATTCGACGTCATTGCTTTACGGACATAGCATTTTTGTGTTCACTTGTTCCCGGGCGGCGCAGCGAGCGGTCGTTATCAAGACTGCACGAAGATTGTTCTTTGTGGAGATTTTGGCTTTATTTTATAATGAACATATAATGTTCATTACAAAAACATAAAAGGAAATAAATAAAACAAGTAATTAACATTGAAAATCAACATTTGTTTTAAAATATACCTATTTTTACAGTTATTGTCGAATGAAAAGTCTGTGTGAAATAAAATAAAAACGCAATATGAATAATTTATACATGGTCTTATAGCTTGTTTCAATAGCTTTTAGTGACAGTCATTCAAATGACCATTTTTACAAGCATTTTATTACTACACGTTTAATAATACGCACGGGGAAAACGCTGCGCGAGCGCCGACCGCTTGCCGATCTAAGGCGTACAGAGGCGTAATGACAGCGCCAATGCGGAAAGGTTAAGAAATGGCCAACCAATAAGCACTCCATGATTGTTTGGGAATGAATTGACCTCTAAACATTGACCATGATTATCTCACTAACTATGGGTTTGTGCTAGTGGTCCTGAGGGTGGTTCCTTATATCATGATGTGAATTTCAAATGATACCCCCGTAGGTGAAAATTCATAAAGTTTAGTAATAAATAATATGTAAACCATAATTAATTTTCTATTCTTTTATAGTAGTGATACATCTAGCAGCAGTCGTGATAGTATGATGAATATAGATTCTGATGATGAAGGAAACAGTAGTGAAGAGGCAGACAGTAGTGATGAAGCGGACAGTGATGATGCAACATTGGATAATAATTCGGAACAGATAGGCACACCACCAGTACTATCAAAAACACAACCTAGACACAACTATGTTATTCTCAGGGGTAAGCTTGTATAGTTTTTTAATTAAAATTTATGTAAACTTGATAATAGCTAAAATTTATTAATGAACTTAAACATCACAAGTAATTTTAATTAATTGATAAATCAAAATAATTAACTAAATCAAATACCTTTTCATTTTTGCATATTAATGCTCCATTAAGGTTTCAGATCTTAAGTAGGTACTATCTCTCCAAAATGATCTAATTAAAAGACTTGGGGTCACAGAACTGGCACAATAATTTTTTTAAGAAATGATAAATATTTTGTTAAAATGAACATATAATTCTATAATTTATTCAAAATTCTTATATCATATACTATTATGTCACAATTTATTTAGCTCTTTTGTAGCTCTACATGTATTCTCGCTATTTACCGAAAAGTTTGAATGTGGTTCGGTAACAGACCATAATCGGTTTGCTGTCACGCTATCCATCACACAAATTTATTATTTTTACCAGATTCTATGGGTTGATGCCTGTCCAGATTAGTGGATGGATGACCAATGCTGGCCAATGAGTGGATGCCATTAGTTTGTGTGACCCCAAAAATAACGAAAAATTTTTGTTCATGCAACTGTTCTTAAATAGCCATTGTTAGTGGCATCATTCAATGCACCACTACAGTTAGATGGCCGTCATAGCTAGTTATATTACTTGGCTATTGAGACTTAATCATCATATGACTCATATAAAACAATTTATGTCTCAAAGTAACAAGTGATTTTTGGGTTCAAATTCAAATTCAAATATTTTTATTCAAAATAGGATTTAAAATCACTTATTGAACGTCAAAATCTACCACCCATTCAAAAGAGACTGCCTCAGACCTGAGAAGAATGGGCGCAAGAAACTCAGTGGGCTTTTTTTTTTAATATAAAATATGGATTACAATGTAATATCGTACAATAAACATTTATAATTAAAGAGCCTGAGGGTGTTCGCTTTATTCCCAGTCCGTGGTGTCATTAAGAAAATCGTTTATGCTATAATAACCTTTCCCACACAAACGTTTTTTAACAATTCTTTTTAATTTCGTAACACATTTGTTTTGTATATTTTCTGGGATCATATTGTAGAAGCATATACATCGCCCAACAAAAGACTTTCTAACTCGACCCAACCGAGTAGTAGGCATAACAAGTTTATGTTTGTTTGTCGTGTTAACATTATGAATGTCACAGTTTCTAGAAAATTCCTCAATGTGCTTATGAACATACAAAACATTATCAAAAATGTATTGAGAAGCAACAGTCAAAATGTTTATTTCTTAAAATTTTTCTCTTAATGATTCTTTAGGACCTAGGTTATAAATCGCGCGAATAGCCCTCTTCTGCAGCACAAAGACAGTATTAATATCGGCCGCACTGCCCCATAACAATATACCATAGGACATAATACTATGAAAATAACTAAAGTATACTAATCTCGCCGTATCTATGTCAGTTAACCGTCTAATTTTCTTAGCCGCATATGCTGCAGAACTAAGCCTATTAGCCAATCCTTCAATATAGTCTTGGTTCAACTAAAGTCTTGGCTTAGAATGGTATTCTTGATCATTAAAATCTTTGTCCACAGTATCACACATCATTTTGATGTTATACTGTCTTCTGCTAGTTGATTATTAGCCAATAGGTCTGGTGTATTTTCCACCCTCAGTGTACTTCCTAGAGTGGTTCAACACCTTGTGTTCCGACAAAATCCTTGCTATTTTCCCGATAGTTTGTTTTTCACTTAGGTTTTCTAGCATTTCCTGGATTGAGTTATCATGTAAGTTTTGTTACATAGACTGAGATTTCTCTGTTAAAATTTATTGTATGTTCAAAAAGCCTAATAAAATGTCAAACTCTTTGAAGTCATCTCTTTTCTAAAACATTATTTATTGTTATTTAGTAGAGTTTCCGTGACAGGCATCATCATGCTCGCTTAAATGGCACTGCTTGTGACGGTGATGTGGAGAGGGTCGTTCCCTTCTCTATAATATGGTTGAGGGAGGCAATGGCTGGTGGTGGCTTGATGATTCTGTCACCGGGAAGTCTGTTTCATGTTTTTTTTTTAAATTAAAGTTATTATATTTTTTTATATAATAGCTAATAAAAGGCTCGCATAATGCCTTTATTTATTTACAGTATGTATGGATTGATGCATGTACTGTACTTAATAACTCTTCTGTTTTTACTTTTTAATTTATGTTTTTTTTACTTACTTGTAAGGCTTTTAGTATTTGACATTTGAGTATTTTTGTTGCATCACTGTGCATATATAAAAATTGAAATGATTTGTAAATCGAAAATAACAATTTGTCATAACTAATCTGTTTTTAAAAGAGCAGCCTTAGAGTTTCTTGCTCATTCTTCTCTAAGCAAATATGCCTTCCGAATCAGCTGTATAAAATAAATGACATATTTTAAGGTTAATGTGATTTACCTATGAAATAAAATATTTTAGATTTGATATGAGTACATGCTCTTGTTGTTATATTTATTTAGCTGCTTCATTTGTAAGTTCAGGTGTTTGGCCATTTTTATGTTTATTAATTCGTCAATATTTTTTCCATTTGTGAGTTTATTAGGCAACCTTATTATGGGTGCTGCTTGTGGTGCCAGTTCGACATGTTATGGTTAATAAATCATTGTATTCTATTCTATTCTTTCTAGTTGCTTCTGTGGAAGGGGCACCACAACTCGCCAATGTCACGTTTCAGTAGACCAACAAGCTTAGAGTGTGTCATTTGATCGGTGTGATTTATTTGTTGGATGTGATTACTAATTATGACAGCTATCACAATCATCATGTTCAGGAAGCATCCTTGTGCAAACGTGCATTTGTGTAAACAATGTGTTCTTGCTCTAGAGTTGATGCATCCAATATATGATAATCTATATTTATACATTTGATTTTTAAAACAATTTTAACTTTAAACATAATACAAACATTGGATGCAGCACCTGACATAATTCTTTCTGATTTAAAGATAAATTGATTTGACAGTTGAGTTGTTTTTGTATGTTTTTCACAGCTGTATTTTTCCGAACATATGGTAGATTCAGTAATTTAAAAGAATTTTATATTCAAAACCACTTAGTTTAAGCCTATTTTATACCAGTGGGAGGCTCCTTTGCACAGGATGCCGGCTAGAGCAGTAATGTGTAAGAATAACTACGTTTCGAGCTGAAGGGCGCCGTAGCTAGTGAAATTACTGGGTAAATGAGACTTAACATCTTATGTCTCAAGGTGACGAGCGCAATTGTAGTGCCGCTCAGAATTTTTAGGCATTTTCAAGAATCCTGTTTCATACAGCTGAACGCCCTGCTCGTCTCGTCCCTTATTTTCATAAAAAAAATAATTTTAATATGGTTCATTTGACTTTATTGGTATTGGACACTTCTATTGATTTTGGGTGTCAGGATCACCAGGGTGTGATCTGAGGCACTGTCAACAATAACAAGACTCGGGTTTCAAATACAACTTCCGTTAGTAGGTACTTTCTGTAAGAAATAATTAAAAAGTCTTCGTATCAGTTGTTGTATATTTCGCACCACCCCATAGAACATGTGTGAGGTAATTGATAGGAAACTCTGACGCACACGAACAGCTTAGTCCCCGGAACACGAAAGCGAAAAAATAATGTATAATTTGAATGCTTCCGTGATAGAGAAATAACACACAACAACATAAGAACATAGAAATCCATACCATAATTATCCGAATGTTGTTAGCCTAAAACGATACTCGTGCCAGAATTTGGCGAGTCAACATCTCCTGAGGATGCCTCGTGCAGAGATGAAACCTGTGTCTAATTGATTGAGGACGATCTTAACGGTATAATTTACACTCGAGAAGGCTCAACCACCACAATACTAATTCTATATATGTTATTTTGCAGAAATAATAAACAGAGAGATGGGCCTGACCTTCCCCGCGGGTAAAACGATCAAAGAAGATGTGATATTTGAAAGGAAATTCTATGGGTCTCTTCATGCAGTATACAGGATGGCTAAATATAATTCTTTAGTTAAACATAAAGGCTGTGTAAACTCCATTAACTTTCACCCTGAGGGTAATTTTTTTTTTTCATATATTATTAAGATTAACTAGCAACGTTGTATTGCCATATAAAGTAATTTAAAAAAAATTTAGGGATGCAACCGATTCTTAGAGCTACCAAATATTTATATTGTACTACAATTATTGTATTCGATTGCCATCTTGCAACCCTATTGCAGATCTATGGATGGAATAGAGTATTATATAAATTGCGATACAAAAATAGGTTGATCGTATAGAGGTTTGTAAATTTGGGGTTGTACGAGTATGTATTTTTTATTTTGTATCATAAAAAAAAATAAAACAAAACATATTTGTCGAAAATAATTAAAAACAAATTTAGGGGACCACGCTTAACATTTGGGGGGATGGAAAATAGATGTTGTCCGATTCGGAGGAGTTCAATTACGTTACACCGTGACACGAGAATTTTATATGTAAGACTAGCTGACCCACCAACGGTTGTATTGCCGATATTAAAATCGCGATACAAAAGTAACTGTTGATCGTAGATGGGTGAAAGTTGTATGTATTTTTTTATGCTGACTCATAATCAAACAAATTAAAAAAAAAGTCGAACAAATTAAAAAAATAAAATTTGGCGTGGACCACCCTTAACAGTTACGGATCGGATTCGGATCGGACGTAGTGTGAGAGCGCTCTTACGTTATGACGTAAAATAATAATAATAATAATATTGACACACTTTTTACACAAATTATTTTGCCCCAAGTTAAGCATATATAGCCTGTGTTGATGGGTTACAAGACAATGATATATTTAATAATATATACTTACTTAAACATACATAAATACATTTAAACATCCATGACTCGGAAACAAAACATCTATATTCATCATATAAATGCTTACACCTACCGGGATTCGAACCCGGGACCTCTAGCTTAGTAGGTAGGATCGCTAACCACTCGGCTATACAGGTCGTCAGCAAAATAATGGCGGCTACCGTTTTGCTGAGTTAATTAATAAAGACATTCTTGATATACTATATAAAATTTGTTTTCTGAATTGAAACAAACATTTTCCAACTGTGGAATGCCTAGCTATCTCAATTATACATTTTTATTTTACTCTTATATAGAGTAAACTAGCTGTCCCAGCAAACGTATTGCCGATATTAAAATCGCGATTAAAAATAACTGTTGATCGTAGATGGGTGAAAATTTGAAGTTGTATGTATTTTTTAATGGTGACTCATAATCAATAAATTAAAAAAAAGGCAAAAAAATCGAGTGGACCACCCTTAACATTTTGGGGGATCAAAAATAGATGTTGTCCGATTCTCAGACCTACCCAATATACACTCAAAATTTCATGAGAATCTGTCAACCCGTTTCGGAGGAGTTCAATGTTTAACACCCATGACACGAGAATTTTATATATAAGATATCTTATAAGTTGTAATTGTTATTTCACAGGACACCGACTGGCATCTGGGTCAGATGATTTGAATGTAATAGTTTGGGACTGGTCAAGAAATATTCCACTACAGAACTTGAAAACTGGACACAAAACAAATGTGTTTCAAAGCAAGTTCCTTCATTTGAATTCTCAGACGCAACTTAATATTGTTACATGCGCAAGGGATGGCCAGGTTAGTACTGATAGTTCCGTAGTGAATAAAAGGAGTACGTATTACCATAAATGAGAGGTATTTATTGTCTGTGTACTTGCCAAACACTAGAAATACTTTTAACTTATACTTAATTGCAGGCCAAGAAATGGGGAAAAGAAACTTATACTAAATGGTGTGTTATTTGAGCCGTGATGAAGTAATGTGTAAGCATTATTGTGTTAAGGTCTGAAGGGCGCCGTAGCTAGTGAAATCAGTGGGCAAATGAGACTTAACATCTTATGTCTCAAGGTAAAGTGCGCATTTGTAGTGCCGCTCAGAATTTTTTGATTTTTCAATAATCCGGCGGCACTGGATTGTAATGGGCAGAGCTTATCAATTACCATCAGCTGAACGTCCTGCTCGTCTCATCCCTTATTGTCATAAAAAAAAAATGGTGTATATATTTTTGTGACAGTTTTTTATTTATTACAACGGAAATCATATTTAAAATTAAACTTTACATTAAGACATATTTCGCATTTTCTTCCTACAAATAATATCAATGCCTTACTTAAAAAAATTAGGAAAAATCGTATACATGTTTATCTTTACGCACTAGGGCAGTGATATGTATTTAAGGTAGGTATTATTGTAACTAAGTAAGGAAAGAAAAAGCCCGGTTCTTAGGCACCCTATTTCAAAAAAATTAATAATAAATGGACGGTAGTTTTTGAAGTTTTATAAGTGATTTGATTCATCCTATTTTGAATAAAAATATTTGAATCTGTTTGTGACTTGAGTACTAACTCTGTAGCAACTCTGTAACCGGTTGTTAATAGTAATGTGATTAGGTGATCAGCGATCATTTGCCATTGACCGTGGAGGTAAGTTACCTCTTCATCATCATGAAGCATACCAGTGGGAGACTCCTTTGAGCAGGATGCCTAGATTATGGGTACCACAACGGCACCTATTTCTGCCGTGAAGCAGTAATGTTTTAACATTACTGTGTTTCGGACTGAAGGGTGCCGTAGCTAGTGAAATTACTGGGCAAATGAGACAACATCTTATGTCTCAAGGTGACGAGAGCAATTGTAGTGCCGCTCAGAATTATTGGGTTTTTCAATAATCCTGAGCGGCACTGGATTGTAATGGGCAGGGCATATCAACTTATTATTATAACTCCAGAAGCGTGAGGGAGAGAAAGTTCATGGTTCCAAAGATTAAAAATTACTACGGCAAAAGATTGAATGAATATGTGGTGCCAGTCATATACAACGAGATAGCGTGGCTGAGGAGTGTTAAAAACCAAACTAAATAAAAATGCAGTTAAATTTAAGATGAAAAATGCGCTGTTGAATAACTCTCACTGAATGTTGTTCAATGTTATTCAACAATGCTATATGCTAATTTAGTATATAGATTTAGTAAATGTTTTCTTTTGTCTAATATTAATGATTTTAATAATGTTTAGTTCTAAGTTCTAATAGTTTAGTTTAAAGTAAGTAGTAGTTTAGTATGTACACATAATTAAATGTTTTTTAAGCGCATTAAATTGCCAACAAACTGTTAAAGTTTGGCAAGATATATTAATAAGTTAAAAGTGTACTTATTAAATTTAAAATAAAATTAAAAAAACAAACATACCATCAGCTGAACGTCCTGCTCGTCTCGTCCCTTATTTTCATTAAAAAAAACATATTTGAATTGTCCAGGTCCGTCTTCTGCAATGTCCGTCCAGTTCTACCGGCGCCAGTTGTTCCCGCCGCCGCCTGGCGACTCATTCCCGCGCCGCTCACAAGGTCCACGTGTCTCCCGCCGACCCGCATATCGTAATCTCCGCCGGCGAGGACGCCGTAGTTATTCGTAGCGACGTGCGCGAGGAACGCGGTCAAAAGTAACTATATAATAATAATAAAATATTTTATTTGCAGCTAAAAAACACACAAAAAATAAAACAACTCTCAAATTAAATTAAATTTGAAATTAAACAATAAAACACTCCATACTTATTAAAAGACTAGGAACGTTAGCCGCAAATAAGCTCAAGCTCGGCATATGCTGGCACACATATTATGCATGCTCAGCGCCGATCTTCCGCTTGAGCCATTGTGACTTCGTAACTGTCCCAACACTTATACGCTATAAATATACAAATTTAATACGAACATTAAACTAAACACAAGCAATGGGAAAAACTTTGAATTTAAAACATTACTACAACATATTACAATTATTAGAATATTATTACAAGGTAAAAATGAAATAGGACTACCCAGCACCAGACAGAAAATACCTACTAAATATAAAAAACTACTATGATTACCTATAAATACCTAGTTCGGATGCTAATCAATTCACAAATTAAAAAATATATTAAGACCAAACCTGAACCTACCCTATAATACACTCACCCTATATAACATCACTGAACCGTAATATCACCTGACGACCTGTATAGCCGAGTGGTTAGCGATCCTACCTACTAAGCTAGAGGTCCCGGGTTCGAATCCCGGTAGGTGCAAGCATTTATATGATGAATATGGATGTTTGTTTCCGAGTCATAGATGTTTAAATGTATTTATGTATGTTTAAGTAAGTATATTGTATTAAATATATCATTGTCTTGTAACCCATAACACAGGCTATATGTGCTTAACTTGGGGCAAGATAATTTGTGTGAAAAATGTGTCAATATATTATTATATTATCACTAGCTGATCCGACACACGGTGGTCTGTTGAGTCATAAATAAAAAACTGTTTTTTTTTTTTTAATTTGCCAATAATATTTCATAACATCAAGAAAAATTTCGTAAAATGCCTGTTGTTTTACTGAAATCGTGTCACTGCTAAAAAATCAAAATAACACAGCCACATTTTATATTCGTTAAATAATTTGCGGGCTGAATGTGTTTCGATATCGATTAAAATTAGAGCGAAGAGCACCCCTTCACTATTGTAAAATAAACAGCGTCGATAAAGCATTTCATATTTTTGTTTTCTTCTTAGGTTTCAAAAAGGATGTTAATACTACTCACTAAGAGGCGAGACTGCCAAAGTAAAAATTGAAATTAACTCTAGTATGAAACGTGCAGTCATTTGACAGAAGTTTGAAATAGTAGTAATTACAGAATCGCGATTGGCCACGAAGTATAATCCGACTAAATTTAAAGCGAACAGTTGCTTAGAACGTAATGGATTTCGGCTATCTCCGTTTTTTTTCAAGATTATAGCCGTCATCTGTCAATCTGTCAATGACTACACTTTCAATCGAGTGAATCGCTTTTTTATTAGAGAGTTTCGCTAGGCTGTTACAGTTAAATAAATGGGTGGACGGAGTGTACGTAGTCCTTTGTAAAAACCAACTTTTCGAAGTACTGCCATAAATTAACCAGTGGAAGGCTCCTTTGCACAGGATGCCGGCTAAGTTTATGGGTACCACAATCTCGCCTATCTCTACACTGAAGCAGTAATGTCTAAACATTACTGTGTTTCGGTCTGAAGGGCGTAGCTAGTGAAACTCATGGGCAAATGAGACTTAAAATCTTGTCTCCAGGTGACGTGCGCAATTGTAGTGCCGCGCAGAATTTATGGTTTTTTTTTCAGAATCCTGAGCGGCACTGTATTGCAATGGGCAATGCGTATCAATAATTACTATCAGCTGTACGTCCTGCTCGTGTCTTTCCTTATTTTCATTAAAAAAATAGCAATTATTTTAAATAAGATCCATTTCTTTGTTAGTAGTGTTCTTACAATCTTGTTGTAGTAACCTAGATATAATTAAAGCCTCCCAACGATCCTAAAAGACACTCAGGATAGTTTTGGTGTTGCAACGGACTGAGTGAGAACGGCGAAACCATAAAACCAGGCCTCCGGAAACATGTCGCACTATATTACATTTTTATATGCCGCCTTCAAATTCAAATTTAAATATTTTTATTCAAAATAGGATGTGACATCACTTATTGAAAGTCAAAAAACTAACCATTCCAAAATGAATGCCTCAGACCTGAGAAGAATGGGCGCAACAAACTCAGCGGGCTTTTTTTTTCATCGAATAAATATGTTTACAAAGTAATATTGTACAATTAAACTTATTATTTAATAGCCTGAGGGCGGTCACTCCATTCCCAATCTGTGGTATCATTAAGAAAGTCATTTATGTTAGAGTAACCTTTACCACACAAACGTTTTTTAACAATTCTTTTGAATAACGTAATACGTTTGTTTTGAAATAAAATAAAATAATAAAATTTGGCGTGGACCACATTTCATGAGAATCGGTCAAGCCGTTTCGAATGAGTTTAACTACAAACACCGGGACATGAGAATTTTATATATTAGATTATTAGTAGAAATAGATCTGTTTATTTCTTTTAACAAAAGGTCTTACACTGATACTATAAAAGTAGATTAATATAATAATATTACCTGATTCCTGCCACCGTAGTCCACCTTCGCACGACACGCCACAAATTAGACTATCATCCCCACCATGTGGCGTTCCTCCGCAGTGCGGTTTTCAAGGAACTTCTTCCACGAACAACTAAACTGTTGAATAATCTTCCTTGCACGGTGATTCCGGGTCGATACGACATGGGTACCATTTATTGAATAAGGCGTTACTTTGCGGAAATCCATAATAATTGCCTCTACACGAGGCATCCTCAGGACGTGTTGTCTCGCCAAAATCTGGCACGAGGAGTCTCGAAACACGTGTCGAATTGTTTTAAAAACAAATATTGGCGGAATTAACACTAAAGAGAACTTAAATCATTTGTATGACATGGGTACCTTCAAAAAAGCGCATACACCTTCCGTGTTGCGTGTTGCAAGAGAATGTGATGTGATGATCACTTCTGGTGATCCGTACGCACGCCTGTCCTCGTTTTCCATAACCATATGACTTAGTTAAGGGCTACACATGTTGGAAGTCGTCCTCGACTTTATATTTCTTACTATTTCAGACTGTTTCGTGTGGTGGATGATCTTCCCATCCCGTTGTACAGCATCACCGGCCATCCCATCAATTCTCACGAGCTGCTGGTGGCGGGAAGGAACAAGTTTCTACGTGTCTATGATCAGAGGAAGCCAACCACCCCGCTCCATATGTACTGCGCTAAGTTTCCTGAAAAGGTCAGTGTTAGCTGTTACTGGATGTTTTAACAGTGGGAGGCCCCTTTGCACAGGATGCCGGCTAGATTATGGGTACCACAACGGCGCCTATTTCTGCCGTGAAGCAGTAATGTGTGAGCATTACTGTATTTTGGTCGGAAGGGCGCCGTGCCTAGTGAAATTGAACAATATCTTATATCTCAAGGTGATGAGCGAAGTTGTAGTGCCCATTAGAATTTTTGAGTTTATCAAGAATCCTGAGCGGCACTGCATTTAATGGGCAGGGCGTTACAACTACCGTCAGCTGAACGTCCTGCTCGTCTCGTCCCTTATTTTCATAAAAAAATCTTAAATAATACCTTTTTATAGAAGAGGACGACAAATGAGGGTCACCTGATATTAAGTGATCACTGCCCACCCACATTCTCTTTCAACGCCAAAGGGATCACAGGAGCGTTACTGTTTTTAAAGTACCCAAATCGTATCGTCCTAGAAACACCGCGCTTACATACATATTCAATTGATCAATACCTCCCTACATCCTCAACCTTGGTGAGCTCTGTTTCAATGAAGAAAGTACACATATTTTTTTTGTTTTTAGTTTTTCGTATTATCTATAGAAAATGTATAAATTGTGTTTAAAAATTATTTCGATACTTCAACTAGTTTCCGAGATATTGTGTTGTAAACATATTTATATATATTAAATAACATATAGTTGAGTTCCGACCGGCCCGTGCTTATAAGTCAACACTCGCGAGTACTGCGCGTTCCAGTTCGAGTAAATATCGTTTGAAATGTTTAAAGTAAATATAAGAAAGTCATGTTTTGCGTCGAAATGTAATAGCACAATCACTGAATAAGGAAAAAAAATATTTTATTTTGTTGTATAGGTACTTACGGTATAATAATCAGCTTCATAATTAAGAAGACCCGGAAAACGTTGTTTTGTCATATAAAAAATTGCAAATGCTCTCGTCTCAGACCTACCGAATATACAATAAAATTTCATTAAAAATCGATCAAGCCGTTTCAGAGGAGTATGGCAACTAACATTGTGATACGAGAATTTCATATATACAGGATGGTGTTTTGCGTAATGGACGGTGATGGCCAAGTCGGAAACTACGAGACTTAGAGAAAAGTTCACGACTTTTCTCTAAGAGTCATGCCCTCGATTTATAAGAAACCAATATCGAAATAATAAGCTTTTTAAAATTTCTTGAACTTTTGACGGAAATCGACCCAAATGATTATTCAAAAAAATTACACTTGTACCTATTATTGAACCATTACACTGTTGCTGATTGGGAAATTCATTTTTAGTAATACCAACAATAACCACACTGTTACCATCGAAATATATGTTTATCTTTCATATTGTTTCATGTATCAGAATTGTACCTAGCATAAGTTTATATAACTGTGTAATATATGTTATGTTGCTGATCCAAATAAATAAATAAATTAATTACCCAAAATGGCGGCTTCTTTTGACACTAACATTGTTATAATGCAAATAACTATTTATCTATTTGATACTGGATTCTGGACTCGGTAAGGACTTGAAGTTTAACTTTGTCGATTACTTATCTATCAAGGATAAATAACGTATTTTTCTTTATCTCTGAAATAGTGCGACAACTACCGGTTGATATTTTTAAAATTAATTAAAAAACAAAACAATAGCAATTTTCAACAAAGGTTTATCATAAAATTCGATATGGTAACACAATTTTTTAAAGGTCGCGGTAGGTTCTATCGTAACTTGCTGCAGTTGGTACTATCCTGCGAGTCGCCTGATGAGTCCCGTCCGGCGTCCTGGATACGGTGCTCTTCCAAGTGCTGCGACAGGCACTTGGAAGAGCACCGCATTCATTATAAACCAGCGATTGGCGGCCCATTTTTACATTAAGCTCCTTTTTATCTTCCCGCAAATTTTCAAAAATCGGATCATCAGATCTCAACGTTTTAATGTCTCAGGAAGCTTCTCTAACTATTCCCGCGATGGTTTCCGTACTTCTGTATGTATGTGTGTTGCGTGTTAGGATCAACCGTTTTCCTAATTTTTTTTTAAGATACGGAACCCTTATGCCTAGTATAACAATCGCACAAAGGAGGATTCCGTAGATACCTACTTGTTGCTTAGTGGCGAGATTGTCGACGTGGCAAAGCAGAACGAAGTATACAAATTATAACAAAAGCAAGCACTATATTATAATCAATTAAAAACATTACTAAACTAATTATATTACAAACACCACTGTTCAGGCATTATCTATAAATAAATTTAAATGTTTTATAAAAAAAAATGGCTCTGTCGTAAATCCTATTACTCCACTGCTGAATATCTAAAGGATCGGACAGCCTGGGACTAGATTGTGATTATTTAATAGCGATAGAAATAACTGTACAATATTGTATATTTTATTGAAAAGAGCGCAAAAAAAAAATGCTGGGAGAGTTTCTTGCGCCGCTTCTTCTCTCCCAGAGCGCCATTTGTTTATATACATTCGTTGTTTCGTTCCGTTACATTAGGTACTTATTTTTGATTGGTTACCATAACACTGCCTGTAATAATGTTAACCATAAAATGGAGTTAGGGGAAAAGGGGTCCTCCATTTGAAAATTCCTATTTATCTCATACACCTAACCATTCGTGAAATATATTTTTTTTTCCTCGCCATCCCTTGTATTTGTTTCAACAGGTGTACAAGACCTCGCGACTTGGAATTTCTTGTTAAAACATCATTATTATTTCTGTTTACAGGGTGTAGGTGCGCAGATTAAGAAGGTGTCCCAGATGATGCACCTCACTAGCGCCGTGTACAGTCACGACGGCTCCGAGATCCTGGGCTCATACAACGATGAAGACATCTATCTCTTCGACGCTCGAACCGACGCATACGACAAGTAACTAATTGTTCTACTTCTGTTGCAGGAAAATTTACATTTTGATGTTTTTTTTTATGAAAATAAGGGACGAGATGAGCAGGACGTTCAGCTGATGTATTCATGAAAAACCCCAAAAGTTCTGAGTGGCACTACAATTGCGCTCGTCACCTTAAGACATTAGATGTTAAGCTAATAATGCTAATTTGCCCATTAATTTCACTAGTTACTACTTCAGGCCTGAACACAATTATGCTTACACATTACTGCTTTACGGCAGAAATAGGCGCCCTTGTGGTACCCATAATCTAGCCGGCATCCTATGCAAAGGAACCTCCCACTTTTTAATTTTACAATTCTTTTTATATATACACTTATACTAGTGCGCATTTACGTAAATGCGTATATCCACATCACTATGTTTATCTTTTCTTTTAAAATTTATAAAATTTTGAGTTCAGTTGGAACTAGGATAGGATATATATATATATATATATATATATAATATCTAAATATATCCTATCCTAGTTCCAACTGAACAATATATATATATTTTTTTTTTTTTTTCACTCAATCACGGAAAAAATCTAGGAAGTTCATATTATATATGTGTTAGGAATATACGTACTAATGTTTGTTGAGAACTTTCCTTTTTGCAAATCGCGCTGCTAGCGCCTAGTTTGTTATCATTCTAAGTTATTACAATAATCTCTCCATGTTTGTATAGCATCTTGCCTTAAACTAGGCATAGCCTGTACTATGGGTGCAAGACAACGATTCATATAAATGACTGCACCGCACCTACCGGGATTCAAAACCGGGATCTCTATCTCAATAGGCAGGGACACTAACCACTGGGCTGTAGGGGCTGTCATATATATATATACTAGCTGACCCGGCAAACGTTGTTTTGCCATATAAAGTATAATTC
>CATIXQ010000025.1:3363696-3413863 GCA_949711755.1 Leptidea juvernica
TTGTATTTTATTATCTAGACCTATATATTTCTCCATCAATATTGTGTATTATATAGGGCTTTACATTTACCTGTCCAAACTGAACGCTATAAGTATCTAGACCTGTAAAACATATGGATACAGTTTACATGGTTATTGTCTTTGTTATAAACAGGTGATGTTGCTATCATCCTCCCCTCCTTTATTATTATAAAACAGTACACAAGACCTGCTTTTGTAATTATTCTGGAGGCTGTATTGCGTGAAATGTCAAGTTGGTCGTAATAGTTTTTTCAAGACACTTGCGTCGTTCTTAGGGCCATAAACCGAACAATAGCACACACGTGCATAATATTTTTAAACACAAGTGCATAATAGAATTATCGCTACAAAGTTAAGTTAGTACCTAACTGCAGACTATATGAGAGTAAAACGGAGCATTTTCAAAGATTTTTGTGCAACAAGAAAGAGGTTTAATGTCGCTAAAAATCCATTTACATTTTTGGAATAAATGTGCGCCTAATTAATACGAAAAATCATTTATAATTCACAATAATTTGTTATGCATATGCATTTTATCACTAAATTTATAATTTTGAAGTAGGCTGTATGGCTATATGTAATGTCAATCATCTTTCATTTGGCGTGTACAAAAAAAAACTTGCGCGCCATTTTCCATAATTTTGATATTTTGTTTGTATCGCATTTGTTGCTGTGTGGCCATGCTTTTTCCTCGCAAGTGTGTTGAAGAAGTGCGTATGATACTCGTTGTTTATTTTATCTATTTATTTAGTTATTTGTCAAACTATATGTCAAAAATTTTAATGATTTGATTAAAAATACCAAACATATGTTTGTATCTATCGTATCTTCTATTTTGTATATAATATCACCCAGGAAACTGTAAACGTAAATATTTATGTGCAGAATTTTCAATTACTTTCGATAACTCTTAAACATAAGGTTTTTAGTTGCTGTTTTATTTTGATTTACTCTATACAATAATTTTTATTTTACGGTATGTTACTTTAAAATGCTTCGTCAAATTCCACGTCTTGTCAATAAACTTATCCAGTTATTACAAGACCAGTGAATACCATTAAGGAAGTAAAATACTTACATAATAGTTTTTTGAATATGTTAATATATTATTTTTTCGTGATTATACTTTAAATTAAAGTAGTTCTAATTCATAATAATATTTAAAATTTATTGTTTTCACCTAGTGTTTTTCTCATATATTAAATGTTATTGGCAGCATAGATGGTTAGAGATTTTGTGAACCAGATGAAAAAAACAGCGCTATCGAATTGTGAAGAGATAATTTGGATTTCACCCTCATACCAGCTATTTCTCTTAACATAACTCAATTCCTTAACTTACCACTCTCTTTTCTTGAAGTGTACATAGAATTAGATATTTGTAAAGAAACTTAAAATATTCAGTGTGAATTGTATGCCTGTGATATATTAGATTATTTTAATGTAGACGTAGAAATTTTGTTTCGAAATATAATAATATTACATTTCTATAGTAGGTATACAATAATTACTAATATGATAATTGATTCCAAGGTTTTGTCTTAGACATGGTTATATAATTTTGTCTTGTCTATAACTTAATCCCGTATTCTTTGATATTCTAAATGGCTTCTTTCAATATTTAACCAATAATTAACGATTATATTGTCATTTTCATCGGTCAATCCATCTGCATCTCAAGCTTTTTCAATCGTACCTATTTTCTAAATCTAAATTTTTTAAATGCCGATCTAAAAAAATTTATTTGACTTTCCATAGAAAATATACTGAAGCACACCTCTGCTGCGAAATATGAATAGTGAAACCGGTGAATGAATGCTGCTGCGACAAGTGTAGTTTTGAGTAGCGGAACTGCTAAGAATCGTCATGCGAAACAGTCATGATATCAATTATATTCTGCGTGATTTAATAATTAATAAAGAATAAGTAGGTCTATTTCTGACAGCTTGAATTGACTTTTTCGTAAATCGACGTTCATTTTATGTAAAAAATATAGTTTTGCTATTTATTTTTGTTGACATCCACAAACAGGAATAAACGCGGCACCCCAACAAAATGGCGGCCGGAGCGCAGAAGTGTGGCAACGTCGGAGCCGATCGACGAAACCGCGCGGGAAAGAGATATAATTATAGTCTAATCTTTGCGTTTTAATCGCTTCTCTTACATACGTTATCGCTGCGGAGGTGTGCTACGGGCGTGAATAAATAAATTGAAATATCAATCTCAATTGTGATTGAATATAGGGAGCGGCCGTAAAAAGCCTTATAACAAGAGCCAAATACAGTGATTCTGTAGATACCATGTTAAAGTTCTATAACTGAATATTATTGAACCGTTTCTCACTTCACTCACATGTCATCAAATGTAATAATTGTAAAAATGTTTTTTTAATTGTTTTGTGTAAAAAGTAATTTTTTATGTTAAAAAGGAATGTAGATCCTTTATTATTGTCGACATAATATTTAGGCTAGTTGGCTTATTATAATAGTAAAATGTTTTCATACATTATAAAAGGATACTGTGTTTTTTATTTCATATTTTTCACACGACTTTATTTTCTTGGCACCTTTTTGGCTCAGATAATTTATTTATTTATTTATTAGGTAGCCAACGTGCATACAACTATCTTAATCTATAGATACATTTAAAAATTCTTTTATAATATTGTATACTCCACTTACAGGCTAACTCGACATGCTTAATAGTATTATATACATCCTTTGTTAAACTAAAACTTTTGAAAACAATTTTTGATAATTTTTTTTACAAATTAAAGCCACAAGCAAAAGGCTGATAAAAAAAATAACTATGTTCTTACTTAATAACCAAGAAAAAACTAAAGAATAAAACAATAACTACGAACAATTACTAACCATCTTGCAGTACTTTCATAATTTTTTTGACTTCTTTTTGAAACATGGGGCAGAGAGCTGAAAAATATCTATACCAGCTCTTTTAACCAAGTTGTTGTAGGTGACAACTATTCTTTACAAAGGGGCGGATCTGCCTAGGTTCGATCTAGTTAATCTAGGCCTGAACGTTAGTTTTTTGATAACATGTGACCTAGCATTACGCTTTGGTACCGCCAATTGAACCCTACTCAACAGATTTGGGCAATCGACCCCTCCTTCTATAACATTTTTTAGGAAAGAGCGGTCAATTAAGTCCCTGCGATCAGACAGTGATGGCGCTTTATAAAATTTTAAAAGATCAGTGTAGGTGTTTACCTTTTTATGTATTTTATCTTTGTATGCTAGGTGCCGTAAGAACTTCTTCTGGACTCTCTCTACCCTATTCTTAAGTATTTGATAATATGGGTTCCATGCAATAGAACAGTATTCAAGTCTGCTTCGAACAAGCGAATTAAAAAGTGCTAGTTTAGTAGAAGACTTTCTAAATGCCTTTGTATTCCTGATGATGAATCCCAACAATTTTAGTGAATTTTTAACTATATTGTCAATATGAGGTATAAAGCTTAATTTATAATGTACGATCACGCCAAGGTCTTTTATTTGATTTACTTTTTCTAAAATGTTGTTTTTGATACTATAATCGAACTCAACATTTAATTTTTCTGCTGAAGGTTATGCTTTTGCATTTCAAGTGATTTAATTTTAAATTATTGAGCTCGCACCAATCAGAAAGTCTATCCAAGTCCCTTTGAATATGAATTGAATCACATATGTCATTAATCTTACTGTATATCTTTAGGTCATCAGCATATATTTGGAACTGACAGTACTTGAAACATTCAATAATATCGTTTATGAATATTCCAAATAACAAGGGCCTAAGATTGGAGCCCTGTGGTACTCCTGACGTCGCAACAAATGTGTGGGACTGATATCCTCCTAAAACCACATTCATTTTGCGATTCGTTAAGTACTACTCAAACCAGCTAAGTAGGATCCTGCAGATACCGTATCTCCGCAGTTTCTCTAACAAAATATAGTGATCAACTACATCAAACGCCTTTGATAGGTCCGCGTAAACACAATATACTTGAGCTGTATTATCCAGAGCCATTGTTACGTCATCCACAAAGAAGGCTAAATTAGACATAGTTGATCTTTTTTTAATGAACCCGTGCTGGTTTTCTGACATCGCTGGTTTCATGTACCATGCTAGTAGCGGACAAATTAATTTTTCAAAAACTTTAGAAAATATTGATAAAATACATATTGGTCTGTACTTTGCTATGTCTTTTTGATCCCCACTTTTGAATACGGGAACTATCCTGGCTCTTTTCCAAATACTTGGGAATTCACCGTCACACAAAGATTTGTTAAATATTAGCAATAACGGTTGTGCTAGGAAAACAGAACAACGTTTAGCAAATATGGGTGCTATATCGTGAGGTCCGGGCCCTTTATTAACATCAAGGCCTTTTAATAGTTTTATAACATCCATTTTAGTTATGTTGATACTGCTTAGGCAGTGAGTTGTGTATGGAATTGTTGTGAGTTATGTATGGAATTTGTATTAATAGATGGTTCTATTTTTAATATTTTGTCTGACGTTATGTACATATTTGAAAAGTGATTTGCGAATCGATTGCAAATATCCAAGCCGTCAGTGAATGAGTAACCATTAAAAGACATGAGAGCAGGATAGTCACATTTATTATTACGCTTTTGTTTTAAGTAAGAATGAAAAAAATTAGGATTTAATTTAATATTATGTTCTACCCTTTCTAAATAGTTTATATAATCTAAATTAATAATTTTTTCACATCTTTCTCGTAATAACATAAATTCAATTTCATCCATAGGATTACAATATTTTAAGTACAGTTTTCTATATTTATTCTTCTCAGCTAATCTTTTAATTAAGTTTTTAGAATACCAAACAGGATAACAACTTTTATTTTTAATTTTTTTCTTAGGCACACATTTATCAATTATTTTACGCAGCTCTGCATAAAATATCGTTGTCATATGATTTACAGTTTGACACTCACTGAAAAGAGACGACCAATTAAGGCCCTCAAGATTGTCATTGATGCCTTCATAATCAGCGTTTCCAAAATTATATTTTATGATCACATTAGGAGACAGCAAAGCTTCTTTATCATCTATTTTAAAGTTTATTTCAAGAGGCGGATGATACTTATGTATAGAGCAAGCAGAAAAGTCACTTTGTACTATTTTTATATTATTAAAGTTGCAGAAAACAAGATCTAATATTTTACCGTATGCGTTACATATGCAGTTATACTGTGATAGACTTGTTAGTGCCATAAAATCATTGATAATTGTAACTACAGGACCACTATTGGATGGGGTCATTCTTGTGCCGTGAGTATCTTCATAACTCCATTTTATGGATGGAATATTGAAATCACCAAGCACTATCACTTGTAATTGGTCATTTATAATAGTATGTTCTACATTCTTTATTAAACCTTCAATAGTTCCATATTCAAGCGGTGAAGGTATATATACTGCACATATCGAAATAGTTATTGAGTTTACGACCATATTAACCCAGAGGTCTTCATGATCAGATTCCCACAAATCTACCCTGTAGCATTTATATTTTCTAGAAATAGCAATTAATACTCCCCTCCATCCAATTTGCATGACTCGCTAGATTCAAGATCTCGACGAAACACATTATATCTATCATCAATAAACTCATTATTCAATACTCCGCTGTTAAGCCATGTTTCTGTGAACACTATAATATCAAAGTCCGAATTCAGTACTGCAAGATATATGTCATTAGTTTTTGTTCTTATTCCTCTAACATTTTGATAGAAATTTTTTAAACCTTTAACCATCAATTCCAGTTACAAGTTTTGATGCCTTTTAAAATACAAAAACTATTACACAATAAAAAGTTATCTACACAGAGACGGACAAAAGATTAGAGAATTTTATACTAAGGTGGCTAATTGATCCTTTGATTTTACTAATATTACTCACTATCACTTGATATGGTTTTTCGTAGGAATATATTACCGTTACGCGACCAGACGAAACGGTACTGTTTACTCTTGGCAAAAATACGTGTTGCGGCGTACAAATCTTTAGCGGTGGAGGACAAGTGCTCTGAAATATAAAACGGTTTCTTGTCTCCAGATAATCCCAAATGTGATGTATTTAGCTTATCCTCCTTGTTAGATTTATTGAACTTTATTGCACCAGCCAAAAATTTGTCTCTTAGCAAAGATGAGCTAAACTTAATAATAACGGATCTAGGCCTCAAAGAGTCCTTGTTAATTTTAGCGACTCTTGTGCACTTAACTACACTCCCTTCAGGTATTGTTGTATTTATCACTCTTCCAATTTCTTCTACTATTTTAACTAAGTTCTCGCCTCTATGCTCTGGAATACAATTTACCTCAATATTGGTGGCTCTTGCCTCTCGATCCAATATATTAAGCGCGTTTGTATGACTATTTATGATATCTCGGAGTTCAATATTCTCTTTCTTTAAGGTTGAGATTTCCGCCTTTGCGCTTTCTAACTCTGCTTTTACTGTATCAAAAACTCCTGATAAATAGTCTATGGATGACTTTATACTATGTAGACCGGTCAACTCCTCACAATTTTTTTTCAATTCGACACTTACGGTTTGAGAAATTATTTCCTGCACCTCTTTTCTTACAGCCGATAACAATTCTCTATTTGAAGTAAGCGTACCATCAGTCGTTATGCCTCCCAGTGCTCATGTTGATGACAGAACTTTTGACGAGCTCTTACAGACTGTACAAGTCCACTGCCCCCGGGGCACAGGTGATTTACTCCCAGATGGCACAACACATTCAAGGTGGTACATTACTTGACATATTGTGCATTTTATTCTTTTTTGTGTAACCAGCACATTCAATTTGCAATTATTACATTCGTTTGTCATTTTTAGAAAATAAAAAATTCGAAAATTTGTTCGGTGGTAAGATTCGAACCAATTTGTATCAAGCGCTGGAACTACTACACTGTATAATGGGAACGTTACGAATTTTGCAATCTGTATCTTATAAACGACTTACCAAATTGCATTCACACTTGTATCACAATCGATATGAGGGTAGTACAAAAATACCACTTAAATACATGAGTTTTGTTTTAGTATTTATACACTATTTCGAAATAAAAACTTCATAATTCAAACTATAATCGTTCCCAATTATTACTGTTTCACACGGTTTTATGAAATTTAAACTGCTAATAATATTTTTAAAAACGGAACAAAACAAAGATCGTTCTTACTCTTTGACAAGTTGCAAGACACATATGATGATAATTGCACAAAACCGCCTTAAAATTTTATTTATGGGACCCACCATATTCTCTTGCACCACCAGAAGAATCACAGTTGCTCTGCCGGCCATCATCATCATTTCAGCCGATAGCTCCAATGCTGGCGGAAGATCTCCTCACAAGATCACGGCGATCGGTCCTGCGCTGCCTTCATCCAACCTATGCCGGCGATCTTGACCAGATCGTCGGTCCATTTTGTGTACTACCAACACAGCGTCTTCCGATAAGTGTTTGCAATTCGATGACTTTAATGCCCCAATCATGATATCCTTCGAGGTGTGTGCCATATCCACTGCCACTTCAGTTTCGCAATCATCCGGGCTATGTCGATGACTTTAATCTCCTCATTTCTATTTCGATCTCGCAAAGAAACTCCGAGCCTTTCTCCATGGCACTCTAAGCGACCATTCTCATCAGGGCCAATAATAAGCCACCACGTCTACAATGGTATGTCATCACAAGCAACACAAACTAGTTGAAAACCTTCATCTTCACAACGCTGCTCATCCGAGTAGGATTCGACGCGTGACCTTTCGCGAAATTGGACCTGTCTAATTGGATTATTTGTTCAAGGTAGATGTAGGTACACGTCAATATTTTCGAGAGTACAATTTCAAACTGTTACGGTTCCTTACATATAATTTGTTTTAAAATGACCTACAATTCATTAAAAAACATCGGTGCAATTTACATCAGAAAGATAATTATATTTAAATAAATAACGGGTACTTGCGGCAAAATTTTTATAGGCCTATCGCTAATAGATTGCATACTCCCTAAAATTGTAAATTATTTTTATAAAAAAAAACCACGTACCTGCAGAATCGAGTGGTGGGGTTTTAGGCTACTAGTGTTAAGTCGAATCATAGAGTGCTTGCAACGCGCAGCTCTTGAAATCGTCGGGGATCTATTACTCTGAACGACTAAATCCCCTCGCGCTGCATAGGGATGCCGCATTAGTGTCTTGTGGGAGTGTTCCGAAGAGCTGTTTAATCTGATTCCTGCCGCCAAATTCCATCTCCACGCCGCACGCCACATACAAATATTATAACCTCGCAATCTTCAATGTTACCCTACAGAGTGGCTTTCAAGGAACTTTCTTCAAATCAATATCAGTTTATATCAAAGATTTGACACATTGAATATGAAAAGTAATATTTTTTGCCTTCTGCCAACACTTCTGAAACGTTTAGCTTTAATGAGAATGAGAGGCAAAAAACTTGTCGCAAGTCTATTAATCAGTATTTACAGCTTCATCGTTTTACAAACTATTTCAATTACAATCTATGTAGAGTAATGCAACTAAACATACTCAATGACTTACACGAGTAAGATAAAAAAATGATGTAAATTAATTTTCAAAAACCCAAGAGCTATTGAGTATACTTAGTAGTTGCATAAATCCACATACACTGTAAATAAGTAAGCAATAAAATTATATCAAATATATTCAGAACCTACACTGAGAGAAAATATTTTTTTTATTTGTTCCTAAAGAACAGGCATATTCCACGTACAACACAATATGGCCGTGTCGACGACATTTTTACGGTGTGTGTGGATTTGATGCATCTACTGTATTCGATACTTGACTGAAAGAGAATATAATCACTACGTTTTAACTTAACTCTTATTTTTTAATTTACATTGACTTTTTTACTTATTTTTTTGCGACATTAAGTATTTGACGTTTGAGTATTTAAGTTCCGTAACTTTACTTAACATTTTGGTCTGAAATGATATTTTGTAAAACGATGAAGCTGTAAATGTTTATTTCTTTTTTAATCAAGTGAAGCGTACATATTTTAACGTTTTATATTATATATTTTTTTTATCATTATTTATGATAATCTGTCACACTAAAAAGTCGAGGCACACAACCTAGCCTCACCTAAGGCTTATCACGCACTGCGATTAAAGGCGAGCGGTTTAGAAATAGCTGAAAACGCTAAACCACATACAACCTCGCACTGCGGTTGGCGATTTGCTTAATTTTATTCCAGTATCACCATGGATTTCTAGCGAGCAGCATGTGTTGCGGCTTTGATTTTCAAAATAGAAAAAAAACGAAAACAGCGCCGCCATAGGGTACCTACACCCAATAACAGATCAAAGACATTTGAAAGGATATTTTTGCAAAATATACAACGAAGTGCGGCAGCATCCCGATAAGTTTATTAATTACTACAGAATGTCCATTGGTACTTTTGACAAATTATTACAATCTGTGGGCCAGTATCTACAATTTAAAGACACTGCATTTCATAAGGTAATATCACCTAAAGATCAATCCTCTGCGCTCGCCCAGTCGAGCCTGAATAGAAAACCGAATGCGGTTAACCGCCGTGCGTGCGTCATCATATTAATACTATGGCGCACAAAAAAACGCGCTTTTAAAAACCGTTATCAAAATGTAGCAAGTTGCGTTTTTAAAATCAGCCACTGAAAAAAGTTGCTAATGCGTGCGCTTGTATAGAAAACTATGTGTTATTTTTTTTTGCATTTTCAGACTTACGTTTAAAAGCATGCGTTTAATCGCAGTGCGTGCTAAGCCTAAGAGAGTGTCTATGTAGTGAGTGTATTCTCTTGTTGTCTCCAAAGAGCGCCAAATTAAAGGTTTCCGCAAGTGCCTTTTTACCGGAACTGTAGTCTGTAGTCTATTCTGTGCCGGAACTAAACATACATTTGCCTTTGGGGACATACCTACATTTTTGTATTTGGGGTCATCTAAAACATGCATCTAGACATACGGACTATTAGATTAAATACATAGTATAAAAGTTTGGTTTAGATTGTGTAACTTACGCACGCAAACCAGTAAATCAAACTAAACATATAGTTAGTTTAAGTACTCTTATTTTAAAATTACATACTAAGGACATTTTTAAGGTACCTAAGTATTACTAAACACATGAAAAATACAATGTCATAAAAAATTACCACAAATATAATTGAGAAATTTCGTTCAATTCATAATCTTATGTGTCTCACTTCGCGCCACCGGCACTATTACATAATCTTTGCCACCGGTAGAAGTAGGATATACAGGGGTGTCTCAAAGTTATGGGACATGAAGGGAACCTTATATATCGAAGATAGGCTATTATACTGAAAGAAGACTTTGTTATTTTTAAAAGTTAGTAATTCTGCATTCAAAGATTTTCTAAAAATTACTTGCCTTGTCTGGGAATCGAACCGACTTAAATGTAAAAAAAACCCTCTCCCAACTCTTAAGATGCCAATCGAAAGAATGGCCAAAAACTAATAACTCTTCTTAACTTAACTGAACTTCTTAACATCTTATGGTGACCACCAGTAACCACATCAATATTTTATGTTTTAAATAAATATTATTATTATATTATATTATTAACTTGGCCATAGCTTGAAAACAGTATATGTTTTTTTATTAAAGACACAATGTAGGTATTAATTCATATATTATAGATATTAAATATAATTTGATTGCTTAGTGCGACTAACTTTCACTAATTAATTACTACTAGACTAAGTTATACAAGTTTTTACTGTAGAAGAACTGAGTTGCGAGACTTTATTTTACAAATTATATTTTTGATGGCATCTCATTTCTTTTTGTAGATTATCCAACTGTATACCTTTCTTCCTTCTACTTCTTGAATACCAACAACAGGGTTTTCATAAAGCCCACTGTCTGTCTTATAAGCTTTTCTTATATTTGTAGGTAGTCTTCCTCTTTTCCTTTTCCTGAACTACTTATTGAGCTTCAGCTACAGTTTTTCTCAAAGCTCATCAATATTTCTATGAGGTTTTCTCGGAGGCTTTGATGTTAAGTTTTCACAAATCTGGACGGTAAACTTCTAGTCTATTGTATTGAGAATTCCTGCGCCAAAGTCCAAAGTCGACATTATTTTCAAAGTGTGACGTAAACTTGCTACACAAACACCAACAGCATAAATAACTTTGTAATAGATGTATGCACTAAACACTAACCCCCTTATTCATAATAGTCTGCTAACTTAAAGCATTGATAATTCTCACTCTGTCTTCTTCTATTGACCTAAGTCAGAATGAGAAAAAATACTCCTTAGCGGCTGTTTTAAGTAAGCGGGCCATTATGAATAAGGGGGTAATTCTATGTCTGCTAGAAGTGCCTTAGACTTTGATGATCGTTCAGTCAGCCAGTCGGTGAGTGACAAAATTAAGAAAAATTGACTTGTTATAATTGTGGTTAAAGTACTGATTTAATCTAAATATACTGTCTGTATAATAAAAAATGTCTGCTTGCTTACTGAAAATCCAGGCTTCTACTTTTATCGCCAACCAAGTTATAGGAGGTCGAAAATGGCCGGAACTGCAGCTATGAGAAAAGGATATATCAATCAATGAATCAAGAAAACAACCCAAAACATAAAACCAGAAAAATGAATGTAGCCTCCTGACTGAAATAACAGCAGCAATTCTTCGTGGCTGGATGCTTTGGACGAGATTTTTTGTGATTTCTTGGGGAATACGCTCCCATTTGGGCGTAAAAGCAATTTTAAAATCTCGGATGTTCTGTGGGGCTGGGTGTACATCTCTAACACGTCGTTTTAGAAAGTTGCATAGATGCTCAGTAGGAATAAGACACGTCGTGCTAGCCAATCTGAACAGCGCATCTCAACTTCACAGTAAGCGTCTTCGTCACCTGCTCGGTGTGCTCGGGCATTGTCGTCTAAAATCTTTACCTTTCAATAGGCACCGCTACGGCACGCGTAATGTAGGACCCCTTACTGGTCTTCGACTGTGTATATCAACTTCTAGAAGTCTCCTCCTGACAGTCCATACGATAACTTATTGATGTCATTGTTGGTAGAGTGCCGATTTCGTAAACCTTGGCTCAAAATATATCGGTCATTCCTGGGGTCAGTACATCTTTTTCTTCCTGATCCCGGTCTTCTTTTCAAGTAACCGGTTTCATGAAACCTAGTCCAGGTTTTCTGAACATTGAAAATACACCAAACCGTTCCTACACATAACATTGAGTACAGTGGTCTTGATTCTTCAATCTTTTTGAGTCACAATATTACCAGCGATCATTTTGTCTTGTCTGCCATATTACAGTATAAAATTTGTCAAAAAAACAAATTTAAACAATTTTACATTAACATCAATTCACTTAAATTAAAAAAAAAACTTTTATTTATTTATTTACAGCACAATATCTAAAAAGAAACCATGCAGGAAAAAATAATTTATTCAGTTGTATTACTATTTTTTACCTAGACAAACATCCGGAAAACTCTTTCACTTTTTGATGTCTTGCCTGACGATTATTAAAGCTCTTAGCTCACTAACGGCCGTTTTCAAACCTATCTATCCTTAGTTTAACTTACTAGAGGTAGACAAATCTTTCCTTTTACGCTTACTTACATTTAAATAATCTATCGACATAAAGCATTGGACTAGAACTATATTGGACATAACTAGATAAGATCTTGTCATTAAACGGTGATAGCAATGTATCCGTAACTAGAGATACGTTATTAAAAACGGCCGTAAAATAAATGCAATAGATATCTAGATTCAAACTATGTATAAAGTAGGTGTATAGGTGATGTCTGTGTTCAAATATTTTGTTTTACCGCCCTATAATGCCATCAAGATGGCATTATAATGTGACTTGAAGTTGTAAGCAAGGTGAGGACAAGTAACGTCACGTAGCGGTGAAATTCGGAATGACTTTTTGAATTTTAAGCTTCATTGTTTTGTGATAAATACAATTCAAATCGTCGAATCCTTTGAAAATTTCGTAGAACGTATAATTTTCAAAATATTTTCAATAATTTAACCGTAATTTACACTATTATTGAGCATTCTACTATTTGAAGTGAAGTATCAAGTATTCAAATGCTCGTCATACATATTTTCAATGGCCGCCATTCTCGGCCAATCAGACGCGGGTTTAGCGGGAACTCGCGCCATCTTCGTTTTCAAACTTCGTCATCTCGTCGCCCGTGCCCTGCGCCCATTCACCCGATCAGTCAGTCGCGCGTCGGTTTGGAGTTGCTGCATACATAGCTTGTATTAATTCAATTAATTTTTAATTAAAAATTAGATCAACCATGAGCTCTAATGAAAATAACAGTGAAGTGGCAGTAGACAAGGTTGGCGATGAGAAGTCAGATGCTAAAAAAGATCTTAAAGGAGCCAAAAGAGCAGCAGAGGTAAGTGCACATGTCAAGCAAATGTATTAATTTATGAACTTCGCCATTTTATTGAACGTTTTGAAATAGGTTATATTTTATTTTAAGCATATTGTAACACTATTCCATGTGGTTCGAAAAAAAACATTTTGGCGCTCAAAATGGAAACTTCGTGAACCGGCACAGCTTTTGATATTAGAATTTAATTGATTGTCGCCAGAAATAGATGAATAACTGTAAAATGTATAGGTGTTTAATAAAGATGTTCTTTTATTTTATATAATATCATTGCTGTGTCGATATAGTTTTGTTTACTAGTTTTCAATACAGAAGCATGACCTTGGTATAAAAAAACATGGCGCGAGAACGTACTATCTAAATTGATATTTTGTAAATGGCAGGTGTAGGAATAATTTAAAACAACTAACATCATACTATAATGAGAGTATAGTTTTTGTTCTTTCACACAAACAATTCCGGTGCATTATAGAACTGCCTAGTAGGTACCTACTAAGTAGATAAGTACAGCGTGACGCTGGTACGTAAAAAGATGGCCGGCGCGTGAATGTCACTGTGTTATTTATGCCGGTTTGTCATGTAGGTACTTATCTGTTATAAATATATCGATTCAAGTTTTAATTATATTTACTCTAGTATACTATATTATCGAGTAACAATTCTTTTCAACGAATAGATCCGAATAAATTGTTTTTGCGTTGTTGCTCTGTGTGTGTAATGTGTATGTCAAGTACTTATTATCCGGATACTAGGAAAAGTATAAACTATATAGTCAATGACCCGACCCGCCGTTCATTCTTGTGGGTGTTCGATTAATTTTTCAACGATATCATGACTTCTCTATGTGTGGGAAAAGGACCGTCCTCCATTATTACAAAAATAATAGGCAATGAGCTATCGTCATTGTTATTAAAATTTGTTTTTGTGAACGTTGGTTGAATATGTTATCATTGCAAGTGACCCACGACACTTAAAACGATATTTTTGTACATTTGGTTTTAGCTAAATTCTTGAAATTTATGTTCTACGTCAACTGTATTGCGATATACGCCTAGCCCCCAGTATCTCCTTTTTTACACACCACGCGCCTTTATTGTTACGCATAGTTATCACCTGTGCTTATCTTGCGACTTGCATTTATACCGTATTTCTGATGTTTAAGTTTTTAAGTTAATATGAACATATTTTTGTATCTTTGAATCTCCATTAATCCTTAGTACAAATTACCTTTCCTCATTCACGTCTGTATTTCCCGGCATATTTACGGAACATATCCACCGCCAATAAGGAGATTTAATATACCTACTAAAGTATTTGACAAATAATGAGACTCAGAAATATTTATAAACCACTCTGTGATTGATCATTCCAAAACTTCTGCAGGAAAAAGTTACAGAGGCGAAAAAGGCGCGAAAGGAAGAAAATGGTGGTGGAGAGGATGATCCACACAGTGAAGAAGAGGATTTAGAAGGTGAAGGTGAGGAAGGGGAAGATGATGAGGAAGTAGAGGGAGAGGAGGGTGATGATGATGAAGAAGATATAGAGGGAGAGGAAGATGATCTCGAAGGTACATTAATTTTGTTAATTATTGAAGAAATCTTGTTTATCAAATTAAACAATCTATTATTAGGGTTATCTTTAAAGATAATAGAATTTTGTTCTATTTAAGTTGTTTGAATTTTTAATGATAACACAAATTGACATGATTTGCAAATTCTTGAAAAAGAATACTTCTTCCTCTTACCATTATTACCCCATATTACATATTAAATTGTGGAGCTAAGATACCCTTCTATATACTTTCAACCTGTAGAATGTTGTTATTAACTTTTATTTTGTTACAGATGAAGAAGTAGAAGAAGAGTTATTAGAAGAAGAAGAGGAGGATGCGTAATACGTTTCGTGTCAGTTTAAGGACAATGTCACAGTGTAGTTATCAGTGCATATGTGACGCCCGGTAAAGGCCTGGTGTCGCCCCAACTGCCACAGCAAAAGCCTTTGATACATCAGTCAACAGTTGAGAACATGCGAGGCCTTCAAGCTCCCATCTGAATGGGTGCAATTTATTTAAATGACAAGAATGTAATTAAGTGTAATCCAGTGCAGAATTCAATTTTTTTTACCATTTTTAGTTTGATACCAATGCTGTATCATGATTTATTAGTACTGGTTGAAACAAATATTTATAAGTAAGACTTAGTAGAATGCTGTTGAATTTTGACTTGATAATTATAATGTACAAATGAGTTCTTAAAAGTAAAAATAAGTGAATCCACTCTGTATTTAGGTTAAACCCGTTAGCCCCAATGGCAAAATTGTGATATTTTTCTACATAGCCCATTTTCTTTCAACAGAAATATAAATATAATAATAAACCAATGGCTGTATCAATAATAGATTTTAAGCAATTAGGTCACAAAGCACTCAATAATCCATCCCATGTGTGTGTGTGTGGTGTGTGTACAAATTTAACTGATAGTGTTCTATGCTTTTATCAATAGACCTATTTTAGTATAGGTAGTGCTATTTACAATTATATGATGATTGACACATGTAACTTCAACTATCAAAGGGGAGAGAGACTTCTTGAGCTTGGTTGGTGAAGTGTAAATGTTTATATTACACAATTTATTTGAGAGAGAAACATCACAATTTTGCCATAATGTAGCACAACGCGACGCCGCCGCGCTGCTGCTAATGACTGATAACGAGAGCGCGACGGCCGACACCGCACCGAGATAGCGTCTATACCCAAGACCGGCCTGTACTTTGTCCAATTTTTTATTAGGATAAAAGCCTCGCCGAGTTATATTGTTTCGATGAATGGAATAAGAGATTTCTAGGTTTAACTAGAGTAGGTTGATAACGAACGTTATATTAGCGAGGGGACGCTTCGGCGTTGAGTCGAGTCGGCGTTGCCTGCGGGGGGAAGGCGCGCAGCGTCAATGTTCCCCTCCCGCGGAGCGCGTGGCCTCGTTCGATTTGCCGCGCGCGAGGCGTGGGTCCCCGCGCCCCGCGACCCGTCGGCGTCTGACGCAACCGACTCATAACCATGGCACGGCTACGTCGTCCCCACTTGGAAAATCACTCACATCGCCACATCCATTGCTCAGTCGTTGAAAGGTTGTTTAACCTTACTTGTTCAATGCAAGCAATGGGACCGTAGTTTCATCGTATTCATAACTAATACATGAAATAAATTCACACCTTGGTCTCCCGCTGAATGCCGGTCAATTGAACAATAACAGACCCGCAAATATGGTTTTATATTTTTTTTATCCGACACCTGGCGTGCAGAGGGGAGACTGATGTGGGTAGCCATCCGTTTCAGCAACCTATGATGGAGTATCGTAATGAAATGAATTAAGTATATACGAAATTAATTAGAATTGATCACAATATTATAAATTAATAATTGTTAGTCCTGATGTTTTCATCTTTTTTTATGATAGACTAATGTACGGCTTTGTGAATACCTTAGTACGATTTTAATTTATTTGTGATGTTGAACACAATATGATTTTCTACGATGGACGAAATGTAAATACAACCGATTTGAAGTAAAATGATATTTTGTTTTGTGCGCTTATTTATTTGTACCTTGGCGTGTCTATTTTTAGATAGGCACTTTTAAAATCAATAGGTGATATAGTAGAGATGATTGTCAGTGTTATGATAATAATTATTTATCCTACTCCTGCTTTTTGGTCCGCATGCACTACATCCTACAAGTAGGTAAATTTTAAAGCCGTATATTCATTAGGGTCGTGAGACATGACGCGGGAAATTTACGTCCGACGTCTATGTCGTCCGACATTTCGTTACCTAACAAGTTATGGTCGATATGTCGACCAAAAAGTTAGTGTTGCTATGTGCGACTTCCCTACCTATTATTCACCAAAGCTTTCCAACGACGTTTTATATATACACATGGCATATCATTCGCAGTCTGATAGCAGAACGGCAAGTGTGCATAAAGATAGTGTAAGCACACTTTTTCTCCTTAGTCTTATGACAACTGCGTGTAAATCACTAAAAGCCTGTGTGCTTTAAAAAAATGCTCAATTAATAGGTACTTAGACGCAACAGAAAAGTGACTTTTCAGCGATAAGTTTATTTCATTTATGTAACATTGGTTTGCAAAAAGCGTAAATAATTTAGTAAAACGAAAATTTTTCCTTAAATATGGTACAATTATTGACAAGTAGGTATTCACGTTCCTTTCTCAGCCGCTTGTCAGAAAGAGATAGATGAAAGGACGCAACACACACAGTCAAATGAAAACTAGTCGCTCGTTTTTATGCACAGTGAACAATTATTAGCAATATTGTGTTTTGTGTACTTAGTCATTAGGTATCGGTGAATGTGTACGGCTTCCAAGAACGCGAACAATTACAATCTAGTGCCAATATACAGGGTATCGTTAGATAGGTACTTATTTACTCGTTTTACACCGCAAATCTGTAAAAGCTTTTTTTTCAGCTTTCCTGAACACGAGATTATGAAAGAGAATTGGCGCCAGTTCGTAGCAAAAGAGAGATGTGAAAAATTACAAAACAAATAGGTAGTGTCATTCCTTCGAGGCTGGTTTATATTACACTAAAGGATTTAAGCATTTAAAAATTCATGGACCGTATTCGATGGCATCACTGACTTCTACTTAGCTAAATACCACTGGACTGGCGGCTGTCAGTGTTTTTGTGCCTGTTTGATATTCGCTATTGGGCATGTAGCGAGAGTCTGCGGTACTAAAACTAGTGCAGAAAACCTTAGCAAACATCGATAGATGGGAAACTATTTACAAAAAAATTGTGTAGGGTACTTTATTACTTTGATTCTTGAAGTTCGCCGTGGAACAGCCTGTCCAGTAGTATTTACACAGGTCAGTGGTCAGATGGCATAGTTAAGGCTAAGTTCATATGGCCGCGCGGCACCGCGCGCCGACGCGCGATGTGAGAGTTCACATGACAGGGTATATACGAGCGCCAGTCTGGCATTAACATTGATATACAATGGACGTGGAGGAGGCAATTTGCTTGTGGATTTTATATAGAAGACTGAGACGTCGCAGAAGACGACAAAGGCGATACTGGGTGCATCCAATATTAAGTGACAGACTTTCTTCAAGCCTGTTTGTCACCTTATACCCTAAGTTGAGGTTACATGAAGAAATTTTTTTTAATTATTTCCGTATGTCAGTTGCAACCTTTGATTTTTTATACGATTTCATTGAAAATGATTTAAAATCCAGTGAAAATGCTGTAAGATATTGCATATCACCAAAAGAAAAACTCATTGTAACATTGCGGTAAGTTAACTGTTTATTAATCATAATCACAGTAAAAATTATAAAAAATAAGAAATTATGAGCGAGGCTTCTTGGCAAATTAACTTTTAGTTTAATTGAACAGATCTAATTCTTGAGAATCTTCGTATGACGGGTCACAAGTAACATCACCCGGGGGTGATGTTGCTTGCGATGAACTTGTGGGAGGTGAAGTGTATGAACTAGTTGTATAGCCATATTGTGTTGATTCTCTATCAGAGTACTGCATTGGGTTGCTATATTGAGAACTTTGAAATGAAGCATGATAGTTTCTGGGTGGTCGTTGTGAGCTATATGAAGTAGACGGGTAGTTAAAATCTTCAAGTGGCTGTGCTCGTGTAGCTTGGTATCGTTCTAATAAATTATAAATTTCAATTTTCAGTTTTAAACGCCGGTTTTCAGGAACTTTTTTTATTTCCCTAACCAATGAAAGACAAAATAATTTATCTTCATCGTCATCTTTCTTTTCTGCTGCATTATTATTTCGAGTATTTATGCTTTGTTGTAAAAGATTTGCAAAATGTTCATCGGCAGGGTGAAGTTTGAATTTTTTCCGGGGCACATTTTCTGTTGAAGCTTGAACGCCGCTGCTGTTAACTGCACTATCCAAATCAGGATTCTCTGTAACTTCCGCAACATCAAGGCTGTTGTCAGTTTTTCGTTTCTGGACAACTTGTTTAAGAAATGACAATCTTTGGAAATACGAAAATGAAGATGGTGTTGATGCTGAGGAACCAGACTTCAAATGTTTTGTTTTCTTAAGTTCTTTTACATAGGCATCTCGTAAATTTTTCCATTTTTTTTATATGCATATAGCATATGCACTTTATGCTCGCGTGCCACACTGTAAACACTCGCTATGCTTGTGTTTTCACTGTAGCACTTATTCGGTAAAGATCTACTTTATGCACGTGTATCTTAAATAACTATTATGTTACAGGTACCTAGCAACTGGTTCTTCATTTGCAGAGTTACAATATGGTTATAAAATTGGCAAGTCTACGATATCGGGTATAATTAAGCAAGTGTGCCAAGTTTTTTGGAGAAATTTAAAAACTTTGGTCATGAGTCCACCAACAAAAGAAATCTGGACACAAATATCTATACAATTTGAAAATAAAGCATATTTTCCAAATTGTGTTGGAGCGTTGGACGGCAAACACGTTCGTTTAATACAGCCACCAGAATCAGGATCAATGTATTACAATTATAAACACTTTTTCTCATTAGTTTTAATGGCTTTATGTGATGCTAACTATTGCTTCATATGGATAGACGTTGGAGCTTACGGAAAAGACAGTGATTCGGGTGTTTTCAAGGAAACGTCATTATTCAAAAAACTCTCAGAAAATTCGTTGAACTTACCAGAGCCTAGATCTATCACAAATAATGAGAGCGATGCATTTAAACTACCATACGTAATTGTAGCTGACGAGGCTTTCGCTATGACTAAAAATTTGATGAGACCCTATGGTGGTAAAATGTTGTCAAAAGAAAAAAAAATATTTAACTACCGCCTTTCTTTAGCACGAAGGTATGTCGAATGTACATTTGGCATAATGTGTAACAAGTGGCGTATCTTACACCGGCCAATAGACGTGAAGATAGATTTTGCTGTTGATATCGTCAAAGCTATTTGTGTTTTACATAACTTGGTAAGGATGAGAGATGGTATAAATCAGGATGATATGATCAATCCAGCGCCATTACCTAATGTGAATCCAACTAACAGTGGACGAGCAATCCATGAAGTAGATAATATTCGAACTAAATTCACAAATTATTTTGTTACTGAAGGTAAATTAGATTGGCAAGATAAAATGGTGTAATAGGTGATGATTTTATAAAACTTATTTTAAATAAATAAAACTAATTAAAAAACAACTTACCCAAATTTTTCTTTTTTTCTTCGGAATCATCATTTTTGCAAAAAATTAAAACTAGTTCTTCCCAAGACCTTCTTTTTAATATTTTATTTGAATAATCCTTAGAGTTAAGATTCCAAATCGCATCTCTTTTTTCGATTTCGTCGATAAGCAAATCGATAGGCACAATGTCATCTTCGGTACTCATTGCATCGATCTATGTGTCTTTCCGTCTCAAGGCGCGCGGATCAACTGAACAGGTCGATACAGGTTTGAAATACTTGGGCCGCGCGGCAGCGCGCGGTTCTAGATCTTGCGCGCGGGTCAGAGCGCGCCGCGCGTTGGCGTGCGGTACCGCGCGGTAATGTAGACGATAATTATCGTTTATATTGATCTTGTGCCGCGCGGTTCGTAGTTCCGCGCGGTACCGCGCGGCCATATGAACTTAGCCTAATTATCCCACTGACGTTAGTAGATGGCCAATACAAATCATCGAGCGAGACCTAAATCTGATTCTTGTGTCTGCGTAAAAGATCTATTTATGGGTTACTAATGCTGGAAATGTATCGATACCGATCAAAATAACGACTCGTTATTATATCTTCATAGTTCATATTTTATTAACGTGCAAATATTTTAATCAATATTGATTTAATATACTACTGATGCAGAAATCTAATCGAAGCACAAGCGTCGTCCCGTTCTCTCGAAGACCGCAGTTATATCCACGTGACCAGTCGTATACTCCACTTTACACGACCTAAACATTAGAATTAGTCGCTCTTTCAAAATCTAAACAAGATGTTTTATTTTGTAAGTTATCTCACTTCTGGGATTAATACCAAAATTCATGGATGATGTGGGATTACAAAATTACCCACCTTGGTAGAGCGACAATAGTAAAATACATTCTGAAATATTTTTTAAAATTACTCGAATTTGATTATTTACATCCTAAAAGTTATCAAACACATCACATTATTGATACAAACATTCTTTTTGAATTTAAAGATAAATATTCTTTTCGGGCAATATATTTCGGCTATTCAAACACGACATTTTGCGAGGGCTTGTACCATTAGATTCAGCGTGTTTCGGAAAAGGTTTTAGTAGGGGAACATGGGTATCAGTGGATCACGGGGAACAGTGAATCATTTAAAATAGTTCTGTATCTATAGCACTCACACATACACGCGATGGTTTCAATAACGCTCTTCCATACCCCGCGCGGCCCAACTAGTCGCAATCTTTCCATCATAGCGGGAGGACGCGCGATAGCGCTTCAATCAGTAGGTAAGTATCCAAAAAAATTTTTACGTGCTACTTAAAATTGTCTTACTTCAAAGTTACTTGGATTTTTGTTATTAAATGCATTTTTTCTTTATATATATGTGCTCAATCGCATATAACCGTACTGAGGTTCAGGAAAAAAAGCAAATTATTTAATGTAAAAAATATTATTTGTGTTTTTGGTACTTGGGTTACAGTGAATCATGTTGTTATGGGTTTCGTTGGATCACGATCCATTGTACCCCAAAGAACTTCGATCTTCAAAGTACTTTTATTACAGGTTAAAATGCCACGTATTCGTAAGCTTCCATACGAGATGGCGTTGCTAAATAATATCCAGGTACCACAAAATTGCATGAAACCAAACTGGTAGGTATTGAATGGCTTTAGGAAATGACATCCTGGTCTAAATCTAACAACACCTGAACACGTTGACAGCTGGATGATGCGCATCCAGGGAAAACATTCTCCATTTATGAAGTAGAGATGCCCGTTTGAAAGCAATGACGCCGGCTAACATATGCAATGCCTTTCGCGAAACAGGGATTTTCCCTTTCAACAAAGATATTTTTACTGACGAGGATTTCGCACCCAGTGAAGTTACCGACAGGCACACTAGCAAAACCCAGACGACAGATAACATAATTATATTTTCAGAGATGACAATGACGAGAACAGAACAAGAACTCCTTCACCAACACCTCCTTCACGTCTTTAGAACTATCATCGGCAATTGTTCATGACGAAACATCGTCTTTAGCCGACCCTCAAAAAACATCATCTGCAGAATTTGCCAAATCAGCTTCGAAAGATATTGAAACCTTAAATGACGTCGAACTAGTGCCGTTGATATCTCCTTCAGAAAATATTATCTTTCATCAACTGAACTAGCTTCTTCTACACCAGTCAAACAACCACCTTGCACTGCATTTAATGGCCCACCGCCAACTTCTAGTACATTTACTTATAGACTCAGATGCACAAGCTAGGAAATTCATTAGTCCTTTAGAATTTTGTGGCTTACCAAAAACTGATCCTAGAAAAGGTAATAGAGCAGCAAGACGAAAAGGTAAAACCATGATTGCTACAGATACACCCGAAAAAGACCAAATCTAAAAAAGAGCAGAAGATATACATAAGCGAAAAAATACTAAGATACAGGCTAAAGATGTTATGAAAAGAAAAGTCTTAAATAATAGCTCCAGTGAAGAAGACGAAGAAATGAGCATCTATTTGGAAGAAGAACCTGTGTTTGAAGAGGAAGCTGAGTTTCTAGTCATTAATCCTGATAAATTGCTAAAAGATGGGGACTTCGTATTAGAATTATTTAAAGTGAAGAGTAAAAATACATATTTATTACATTGCAAAAGTAATAGGAGAAAAGGGTGTAGAGACTGAGGTCAGTTTTCTTAGGAAATCAGTCAAAAACTCAAACAAATTTCACCTGCCCGTTGTTCCAGATCTTGCCACGGTCACATTGCTCGATATTAAATTGATATTGCCTAAACCCGGGTATACTGGGAGCATAAAAAGGACTCAAAATCTCTATTATTTCGACGTTGATTTTACAAACAGAGATTTACGTTAAGTTTTAGTTTTCTTTTCTGTTCTAAATATGTTCAAAAGTTTGAAATAGGCCATAAGATTAAAAATTGATCACATAATATATAATATTGATTTATTTTTGGATGCCTTATTTGTTCATTTTTGTCTTACTGTGGCCTAGATTAAAATTTTTGTAGTTTGAAATATCTATATTTTTTATGTTATTAAACCTTTCTTTAGTTACTTTCTAGATTGATTGATCTCTAAGACTATTTTGTGATTTAGAAACTTTATAGACTGATTAAAAACAGAAGCTATGACTAATTATTATATCTTTTTAAAACTAATAAAGAGATTAATTTAATAAAAACAAGTTTTATTGAATTTTAAATACTTGTGATTCAGGGTGCCCCATTTGATCCATTGTAGCCCGAACCCTGATTCTCTGTAACCCGTGCATGGGCCACATTGGGTCAATTCCCTGCACTAGAAAAAACTATAATATAAAATATACTAACCTATAAAATAGGCATTTTAAGCACGTATCCCAAAGATTAGGAATGCCTTAGCATATTGCAATAAAAACCTTGGTCGATAAAGAAGAAACTCAATCCAAAACATCAGTACAAAAAAAAATGATCCACTGATACCCATGTACACAATATTATTATGTTGGTGATTTATTATCCGGAACATATTATTTTGGCGTTTCATAACAATAATATTATAATTCTGTCAGCACATCTCTATGTAAAATCGTGAAACGTATTAAACTTAATTACATTTTGTGATTTATTAAATAATTGACCAAAGCAAAAACTTGCTTACAAGTATTTTCTTGTATCTAGGTGTGCAGAAATCCTTCGAAAAGTGCACTAGAGAAAGTAATGTTAGTTCCTATAAGTTTTCTACTTTATTTCACGTACGCCGAAGCCGTGGAATGAGCTTCAATGGCATAGAATAATAAGTAATAACGCTCAGAACGATAGTTTCATTCATAGTTCCTGTCAATATAGAAGTAACATTATTATTAATCGTCATGTACTCTCATTCGACAACACGCACATAGATAGCCAAATAATGTTGCAAGTGAATAAACATTTCCCTAAATCAGTAAATTGTAAGAAATATTAGTTTATATGTAATAAAGAAAGAAGAAATACAATATAAATTAAGAATTTAATAAAAAAATCGCGTATTTAATTATTGTTGCAACAATTTTTGAAGTGTAAGTAAAGAAGTTCTTTAGAATCGTCGTCATTTGAAATTCGATGAAAAGAAAAAAGAGAGCCGTTCCCAGCTATATCCGAGGTTTTCTAGGGTGCAGAGAACGCATTTGGGATCATTTTTTAAATCCAAGATGGCTGCCGTGCAAAATTATAATTTGAACAATATGGATATCGTATCCGAGGTTCACGAGGGTGCAGAGAACGAATTTGGGATCATTTTTTAAATCCAAGATGAATGCGGTGAAAAATTAGTTTGGGGCTCTACTTATGCGTGGTGGTTATAATGATAACCCAAAAAACTTATAGGCATATTTCGGAAATTGTGGAGCTAAAATTGTTAAAATCATAAATTTGCGCGGCGGCCATCTTGGATTAAAAAAAAAACAAAATGGCGGATAACCGTGTCGATTTGCTGTAAAATTTCTCTCATACGTTGATAAAGAAATTTCATTTCAAAAACATACTGACGTATTGAGAACCTCCTCTTTTTTAAGTCGGTTAAAAAGAGTGGCCGTTAATATTCTCACGATCTCAACTTTTTCCAAACATATGGTAAATGCAGTAATTTAAAAGAAATATTTATAGTGACTATTCAAAGCGCTTAGTTTAAGCCTTATTGAATTAAGATGATTTGATTTTGAATACTTATAACATTATGTGGCGTCGTACATTTTAGCTTCGAAGTTGACAAAATGACACACGCGCGTATGTGGTCATAAACGACCACATTGAAACTGCTTCATTTCGCTTGGACCTACTCACGTTCTAAGCGTTATTATTCTAAGTCCTAAGGGTACCTTCAAAAAAAGCGCGTATTTACACTTTTTAATGATGAAATGTGGGCGGCGGTGATCACTTTACATTGATATGATTCTCGTTGTGGTCTTTAATAACAGTAAAAACATTGGATATGGTAATTCCAATTAAATTCTATTTTCTGCATTTATAGATTATGTTTAGTTTTACAAATTATTGTGTGAAAATATTGATTGAAAAAACTTTTAAATTAAATAAATTATCACATAATTACCTTGTAGCTTTCACTCCTGTAAAACAGCATTAAATCTGGGTTTGAGACATAAAAAACGCGTTATCAAATAGCATCATCAACGCGTCTATTTTTGTAAGATTATCTGATTGCGTTTTCACATATCTACTTTCAGTCATTGTGAATAATAATTATACGGATCCTTGAATAATAAAATTCCCACAATAAAATTTAATATACCGCTTACCACCGAATATAATATCTAGAAACCATACCATTGCTTAGGTTTATCTAGACATTGACGTCACACTCTCTGACAACGTTTCAACCAATAGCATTGCGTTTCGATGTTTTAATTTTCGCGCGTATTTATTGCAATTTTCTCTATTAAATATTTATTATTCCACTAAAATAAAAATAAAACTATGTAAGATAAAGTCAATAAATATTAAAAAAATTACATTTGAACTAAATATAAGTTACATGCATATACCTTTAAATATAATATGTGAATTTATTGCAGATTATGAGATACAGACTGCTGACATAGAGACGGACGAATATATAAGAATGTTTGTTTATATTATATCTATTTAATTAAAAAAAATATAGAAGAAAGAAGGTTTATGTTTTGTTACTCTACAATATCCCAAAAAGATCTCAAATTCGTTCTCTCAAGAACATTGAACAACACACAAAAAATCAATATAATTGAAATCAATGCACGGGAGCTATTTTGGATTTTAATCATAATCCAAAATTCGTTGGACATCATTTTTATTAACTTCTATTTTGTACACTAGAAAGTGTGTGAGCAAATATAATTATTATCGGTTGAGTAATTAAATCATGAAGAGTAAACTATAAAATAAACAGGTAAACAACTCACAATTATACTTTTCATTTCTGTTACAATATTTAAAAATAATACTCATAACATTTCCTCGAAAATGTATAATCTTCGAATAGAACTGTCTGTGCCGTGGTAAATATTACTATTCTTAGTTATATATTCTCTTTGTTGTCAGACGTCTGACAGATGACTATTTTCTCGACTCTCGCGAACAACTTGACAACTTACAACCTAATAAACAATAAACAGTTTATTTGGGGTCGTTCTCTTTTGTACAAGTGTTCTGTGTAAGTTTAAAGTAGTGTTGTATACAAGGTAAACAGCTCGAATTTGTGATCGTAAACAATTAATCATAATGACCTTTTTAAATTGTTGACCATTTTTCAGTTGAGGCTGTGTCGTTGTATTCAGTTCTGTAATTAAATAACAATAATTATGATGTTCGAGTAGTCTCCGAGTGCCATTGACCGTAAATCAAAACTTCTGTGTGTTAATGAAATTTTCGTATTAGATTTAGCTGTAATTTGTGAAAGGTAAGAACTAATTAAATTTAATTAAAATTAAATAAGATTAAGATATAATATTAATAGTTCCCTTTTATTGGAAAAAGTTTGCTAGTTGTATTATATTATATATTTTACCTACCCACTTTGGGTATAGACTAGTTAAGTAAGTATGAAATTATGAATAAATATTATAGTTAAGGCATAAAAGGCATTTAAATCTCAAAATTGAGTCCTTTAGAATTCTTTTTGATGTCAAGCACTACCACTGCTTCGGAAACATGGCGCTCTGAGAGAGAAGAAACGACGTAAAAAACACTCCCTGCATTTTTTTCTTGCGCCCGTTTAATAAACCGTACTATGATTACAAAAGTTCAGATTCAGGTGTAAGTTGTAAGATTTTGAAGGGTTGAAATAATTACTAAAATATGGTTAATTCAATGGTTCAAAAGTTTGAAATAACTGTGAAATTTTTTAAATATTTTCGTGGTCAATGCGCTAGAAGACCCGGCAAAAGCTGGCTGGGTTGTCATTTGGTAGGTGTGAATGTTAATTCCCATTTCCGAATGGATCATGGATATCTCAAGCTCAACAGTGGAAACTTTCTTCCTGATAAAACCAAACTGGGATGATATTCGTTGCACGGTATTTCCAGGTTGCTACGACATGTGTGAACATCCACTTCAAAGGCCGGCAGCGTTTTTGTAATTCCTCCGGTGTTTCGAAAGAGTATTCGGTGATCACTTATCATCACCAAACGAAATCTTCTACATTATTAATCCGGATGCTCCACCACAACCGCGGATCAACCACTCCATATCATACCGGCTCCTTTGCACTGGATGTCGGCTAGAATATGGGTACCACAACGGCGCCTATTTCTGCCGTGAAGCAGTAATTTGTAAGCATTACTGTGTTTCTGTCTGTAGGGCGCCGTAGCTGGTGAAATTACTGGGCAAATGAGATTTACAATCTTATGTCTCAAGGCGACGAGCGCAGTTGTAGTGCTGCTCAGAAATTTTGGGTTTTTCAATAATCATGACCAGCACTGCGTTCTAATGCTTATCAATTACCATCAGCTGAATGTCCTGCTCGTCTCGTCCCTTATTTTCATAAAAAAAATATTATTTACAATCGAAGTGCAAGACCGCTGCCTACGGCTCCTGCGTCTTCATTATGATCAAAACTGTGTTATTAATAAACGCAGTGCAAAGTTACTCTAAGTTTAAAATCACCTCTCCCTGTCATGTTATTCTGTAGTGACAAAGGTAAGATAAAGAAAAAAAGTTTTAAACTTGGAGTAACCTGACACTACGTTTATTAATGTGTTCAATGCTCTCTCTCCCGCGATAAACATTATCTGTGTTATAAATAAATTACCGACTTTACAAATATTAATTATTTAAGTCTTGCTGAGAGGTTTATACGCTGTTATTAGTTTTAAAATGACCGCATGACTATCATTAGATACCTACCTACCATCCGTGCAGATTAATCCGGACTTTGATATACTCTAGTCCGGATTATGTCCGGCTCTCTAACTAGACCGGATTTTATTTTTAAATACATGGAATATAGTAATTAAACTACTCATACTATTAACTTATATCAAATAATTCTTACGAGAAACTGTCTAAACGAGAACTACTAAAACGTCCGGACTTTTATCGAAATGTCAGAATTTTTGTCACGACATTTCAAATCACTCTATGGTATGACGCATGACAGAAGTGAAAATTATCAATGTTCTATATTCACATATAACTCAATAAACCCTTTTTTTATACAGGGTGTCCCGTAATCAGTGGACCAACGGGATACCCGTGATAGGGGTGGTCATCATCTCTCGAAAACACCAAATTTTACTGTTCTAGGGCCAGTAGTTCAAAAGATATGATTTTTTAAGCATTATTTTGAAAATTCTACCCTTATCAACACAAAAGTTGAAAAAAAATATTTTTTATTTTTATTTTGCCCTGTTTCTTAACTTAAGGTGGCTGAGGAAACATGTGTCTTCACAATTAAATCCATTTTTGTGAATAAATATTGCCAAATTAAAAATTAAAAACCAAAACATGCGCAAATATCAAATAACTAAATTTGCAACGTGATGTTTGAAGCAAGCTAGTGCAAAAAAAATGTATGACAGCCTTGCGGACCATTATTTAAAAAACATCTGCAGTTCATACTGATTCCAAAAAGGTATAATTAATCATTATTGTGAAACAATAAAAGACAATAATTATTTTAAATCAACATTAGATAGCAATTTCTTGGCGGAATTTACAATAAAACAAAAGTAAATAGTTAGAATTTTTTTATTTATTTCTTATAATAAATGTTCGAAATGTCTTCCTCTTACTCTAAGGCATAGCCGGCATCTTCTTATAAAATTTCTTTTTAAACTTTTTAACGCCCTTTCATTATTTTTGACTTTTTCACTCACCACATTCAGTTTTTGTCTTAGCTGTCTTTCGTTATCGTTAACGGTTTCATATACGGATTCTTTAAAATATCCCCATAAAAAATAATCCAATGGATTAAGATCAGGTGATCGAGCTGGCCATGGGATTGTACCTCCTCGTCCAATCCACCTACTTGGGTAAGACTCGTTTAAATATTCCCTCACTTGTCTGCAATAATGAGCGGGTGCGCCATCATGCTGTAACCACATCCTCTCACATACCTCCTGTGGTACATTTGCTAATAAATTACTTAAGTCATTTCTTAAAAATTGCAAGTACCGAGCACCATTAAGCCTCGGTGGGAGCTCAAATGGACCAATAAGTTTACCATCTAAGATTCCAGCCCACAAATTGACTCCAAACTGGTGCTGGAATCTATCTTCTCGTACAATACGTGGATTCACAACAGCCCATTCATGTAAATTATGAATGTTAAACACTCCAACTCTTTTAAAACACGATTCATCGCTCCATAATATTGAATTGAAAAATAGTGGATCTTGTCGGCATCGGCGAAGCATCTCTGCACAAAAATCTATCCTCCGTTGATAATCAGCAGGTAATAGTGCCTGCACTCGTTGAATATGATAAGGGTATAAACTGTTTCTTTTTAAAATGCGATGTACTGTTGTTTTTGCTATACCAGTACGTCTTGAAATACGACGAACACTCGTAGAAGGTTCTTCTGTCACTTCGGCCAGTATTTGAAGTTCATCGACTCTTCTAGGTCTTCCCACGTTGTTTGCAGCTCCGGGAATTCTGCCTTCTAAATACGCGTTATTTACACGGAGAAAAATTCGATGATCCGGATAGCGGTCGCGATTAGGATAGCGCTCACGATACGTACGGGCTGCTTGCCGAGCGTTTGCATTACACAGACCGTAAATAAAATACATCTCAGCATATTCACGAGGAGTATAGGTATTAGGCATTTTATAAAATCCGGGCAAACAGTATCCAAATCACAAAGACAAACAAGGTCCAATTCAAGCGTCAGTCACCAAAAAAAAGAGTCGTAATGGTAGCGAAGTAAAAAACACGTGTGCAGCTACGAGCTATGAGCAAGTCTCTGATGAAACTAAGAATAATTTGAAAAATTAGGGTGTGGGGATCATAGGCGTCGGCCAATAGGACCCCGTAAACGAAAAAGGTACCTGAGCGAGAAAGAGATAGCATATTGTGTTATCTCTCTCTCGATAACAAAATAATTCTCAGAATAGATAGCGCTTAAATGTTTCTCGCAATTGGAGTCTAAAATTGGTTATTAAGTTATTTTTTTTGTAAAATGTAATATTGTTATACCTTTTTGGAATCAGTATGAACTGCAGATGTTTTTTAAATAATGGTCCGCAAGGCTGTCATACATTTTTTTTGCACTAGCTTGCTTCAAACATCACGTTCCAAATTTAGTTATTTGATATTTGCGCATGTTTTGGTTTTTAATTTTCAATTTGGCAATATTTATTCACAAAAATGAATTTAATTGTGAAGACACATGTTTCCTCAGCCACCTTAAGTTAAGAAACAGGGCAAAATAAAAATAAAAAATATTTTTTTTCAACTTTTGTGTTGATAAGGGTAGAATTTTCAAAATAATGCTTAAAAAATCATATCTTTTGAACTACTGGCCCTAGAACAGTAAAATTTGGTGTTTTCGAGAGATGATGACCACCCCTATCACGGGTATCCCGTTGGTCCACTGATTACGGGACACCCTGTATAAGAGGGGCAAACGGGATGGGTGTGGGAGTGGTGAGGCATTCGCCCATAGACATCTGCAACAACAGGTGTCAAGAGATGCGTTACTGGCCTTTAAAGTGGGAGTATGCTCATTATTTGAAGGCCCCTAAGTCGTATCGGTACGGGAATACAGCAGCCGGTAATTGATTCCACAAAGTGGCTGTGCGAGGCAAGAAATTTCTTGCAAAACGCGTGACATCAACATCAATGCATCATTATCATGAACGTGATGCGAGTGGTATTTAATGGTGATTAATTTAATTTAATTTTTACATGACTGTAGGAATTTAATTATCTTCGTGTTGCAGGAGAATGTGGGCAGCGGTGGTCACTTAACATGACGTGACACGCACGCTCGTTTGTCCTCCTCTTAACAATGGGTGTAACGAATTAATAGTTACACTAAATCTATATAATCTAAAAAAATCTATGAGTATTCTAGTAAAATGTTGCCAAATAGTCTCCAAAACGGATGGACAATTTGAAAAGTTTTTTTGGCAAGGTTGTTACTTGATAGTATTGCATCAATGACATTATATACTTACATACAGACATATCACGTTGTATAAAAACAAAGCCGAAATATGGATATATATAAATATGCCACAAATTATACCGATATATGGATAATTTGTCAAGTTTTTGTATATATTTTTGAATATATGAACGGTATTTGTTGGACATGTCAAAAGAAATAAGCCGTCTGGGAGCTCTCAAGGAAAACGCTATCTAAACCCTTCGAGATATAACAAAATTATGTATGGTGGAATTGTGTATCTTATATCATCATCATCAGCTGGAAGACGTCCACTGCTGGACAAAGGCCTCTCCCAAAGATTTCCACGACGATCGGTCCTGCGCTGTCCTTATCCAACGTATTTTGGCGATCTTACCATATCGTCGGTCCATCTTGTGGGGCCTACCAACACTGCGTCTTCCGGTACGTGGTCGCCATTCCAGGACTTTACTGCCCCAACGGCCATCTGTCCGTCGAGCTATGCCACTTCCACTGCCACTTCAGTCTCGCAATCCTTTGGGCTATGTCGGTAATTTTAGTTTTGCTGCGGATCTCTTAATTTCTGATTTTTACTCGCAGGGAAACTGAGCGACGATGAGCTTTTTCATAAGGCCCATAGTTAACGACCATGGTATCTCATATAGGTCTACAGAAAAGTCCGCGATGGCATATGTCTATCTATTAACGATTACATACTATATCCATTTCTTTTCTATTGACAGAACAGCGTCTGTCGGGTCAGCTAGTACTATTGCGTGAATTTTGTCGTCTAAATTTACCCCCTTATTCATAATAGTCTGCTAACTTAAAGCATTGCTAATTCTCACTCTGTCTTCTTCCATTGACCTAAGTCAGAATGAGAAAAAACACTCCTTAGCGGCTGTTTTCAGTTAGCGGACCATTATGAATAAGGGGGTTATATAATGTCACTGAATTAAGACAAGTATAATCGCATTCAGCAACATAGGTTCCTAAATTCAGAAGTAAGGATGGTTTCTGAATGACATATCATTTAGAAGCCTAATTAGAAACGCATTTAGGAAAGTGTAATCGCATTATTTTTATTTACTGATTTCAGTCACTAGTGGCTCTTCGTGCGTGGAGGACGTATCTAAGTTTTATGTTCCCGAATAATAGTAATAGCCTAAACAAGTTTCAGAGATAGTTTTAGTCAGTAGGGCTTGGGATGTTATGGTGACTGATTCAGTAAGTAACTAAATTTAGGACAGTGTGATCAGAAGCTACTAATATATTTCTGAATTTAGATGACTAAATTCAGTCAAGTGTAATAACCTCATAAATCATTTTAATATATTAAGATATTGTTGGTAACGAAAACAATAGCGATACCATTATCATATATTTGTTTTTTTTTATGATTCTCGTTTGCACTTGAAGTAGGCTATCTATATTTACAACTTACAGGTCATCGTGTCAAATTACATTTGGAAAGTGAGTCTTTGTTATTGCAAAGTGAAATTTATTTGTCCCCCGTATCTTATATTGGCCCTATAGTAACGAGATAACGTGGAACAAAGGCTGGCGTTGTCAGACAGTCCAGTGAGTCATGTTGGATGTTAAACATCAACAATAATTAACCTTCGCTGTGATCATTGCGTTCAAGGTTAATCGACAGTAACTAATAACTATCACGGCAAATTCGTAACTTACAACGAAATATACCTTTATTTCGTCTTATTATGCACGGTTGTCTAGAAGAGGTTATTGTTTGGAGTATTAAAAGTTTTGTTTGTATATTAATTACAAAGTTTACATCGCTATATAGTTATAAAAAAATAACAGCGACACGTCGAGGTTCATTGTTATTTTTAACCGACTTCAAGAAAGGAGGAGGTTCTCAATTCGTCGTTTTTATTTTTTTTATGTTTGTTACCTCAAAACTTTCGACTGGGTGAACCGATTTTTATAATTCTTTTTTTATTTGAAAGCTGGTGGTTCCCATTGTAATTTGGTCCAGATCTGAAAGTGGAATCTATGAGAAAACCATAAAAATCTTAAATTTTGCTATACATACGTATAGCAAAGTGGATGATAAATTTGCGAATAACCGATTTCGATGATTCTTCATTTATTGGAAAGCATATACTTCAAAGATAGTTTGGTGAGAGTTTGGTTAGGTTCTTGATTACCGAATCCATGACAAAGTAACGGAACACTGTCTGTAATAAAATTGCAAAGTAGGTACTTACGTTCATTGCTGCATTGAAAAATTTAGTATATTTACACATATTTAGACAAATTGTTAGTAAGTGTACTTCAAATTCACTAAAAATCATGAAATAAAAAAATTTTTAGCAAAAAAACAACCGCCTTCAAAAACACTATTCCAAAACAATAGATATAATGTGCACTAAAAAGTATAAAAATAATTGCTTATTTTTATACATTCTAATTGATTAATCTTATTCTAGTTACGATTATTGTAATTTTTGGAGTCGTACGTACATACACAAATCACAATGTATGCACATAGTTTATATTCAGAGGTGTTGGTAACATTGGCTTTTTCCCCTCTCAAAAGATGCCCAACGCGCCTAGTTTTTACTTCAATTAAACACCGAAAAATTATTTAAAAAATAATATAACAATAGTAAACCTTTTTAGGGTTCCGTAGCCAAATGGCAAAAAACGAAACTTATGGATTCGTCATGTCTGTCTGTCTGTCCGTCCGTATGTCACAGCCACTTTTTTCCTAAACTATAAGAACTATACTGTTGAAACTTGGTAAGTAGATGTATTCTGTGAACCGCATTAAGATTTTCACATAGAAATAGGAAAAAAAAAACAATAAATTTTGGGGGTTCCCAATACTTAGAACTGAATCACTAAATTTTTATTTCATCAAACCCATACGTGTATCTATAGATAGGTTTCTAATATCATTTTATTCTAAACTGAATAGTTTGCGCGAGAGACACTTCCTAAGTGGTAATATGTGTGTCGCCCCCTATTACTTCTAAAATAAGAGAATGATAAAACTAAAAAAAATATATGATGTACAATACCATGCAAACTTGTACTAACAATTGGTTTGAACGATATCTAGTAATTAGATATTTTTTAATACGTCATTTACCTATCATTCAATCAACTGAAGTAAAAAAAACATTTAATTTAATAAACTGCTGCTACGGAACCCTTCATACAGTGTCCGACTCGCACTTAGCCGCTTTTTTGAAATACTAACAATCAAATCATTTTCTAATTGAAGTCTTAATGACCGCTGTGATATTCTTCCATTGAAAAGAATGTCAGTTCACACAGGTATGAGTGGCGAATACAAGTGGCGAATCAGCTCTGGATATTCTTGTTTTTCTAATTAAATTTTAATCTATTTATCTGACTGACAAGGAGGTCGCCAGAATATTTCAACCTGTAATCGGGTCGCGAAATAAATAAGATTGAAAAACACTGATCAAGACGTATAAATTATCGAAATACCCGCACTTGATCGCATTTTATACGTTATACCACCGAGTAGGGATGGATACTTACAGTTATTCTAAGAAAGAATGAATAGAAATACCCCAATAATTTGGAACTTCCTGGAAGCAACAGGTAATGAGGATACAAACATTAAATGAAATATTTTTATTCAATACAAAACTAAATCTTTATAACTAAATATAATTGAATAAGCGTAATTATCTTCAAATAATAATTGGTATTGGAATTGTTGCAGTTTAAAAGTAAATGTACCTACACATTATTATGAGATTTACGTTGTTATAATTGTTAAAACTTCAATAGGCGTTCCTTTTTTCTTAGGCTCAAGAGTTCTGTACGAGTTATATCTAGGTGTTTAATGTCGCTATATATTTCTGTTATGTTAATCATTTGTTAATAAAGAATTTTGAAAATAAATACATTATACGTATTAAATACAAAGTAAAAGTGACAGCAGCTGCGAAAAATAACCCAGAAGAAAGGTACGTAAGCACCGTGTTGTTATATTATTTCAAAATGTGGTAAAATTACTCAAACTAAAATATATTATGATGAAGCGATGAAGTAAGCATTGCCAGTCTTATTTATTTATCAGCATCAACAACAAAATAATCACCAAGTAATTACATTAAATATTATTCTAAATAAATCTTAAGATAAGTGTAAGCCCGTAAACATTGACCACATACAAATATCTTAACATATATAAATTACGTGACACGTTGTTTGCCCGCGATGGACTCCTAAACTAATGAACGGATTTTAATTGGGATTACTTCATCGAGTGCAGTTTTGTCCAACTTGAGAGGTAGGATAGATTTTAAATCGATTTGAGACCTATAATTAATTTTAATTCTAATATTTGTTTTGTATGGATATATTTTCTATGAGAGAATTTATTGACGCGCAGTTAGACAGTTCTGCTGTGAAACAATTTCATTATAACAACAGGGAGAATATTTTACGAAATAATTCTTAATGTTATGAAAGAAATATTATTGACAAGTTCATAAAAACAGTATTTTATTTATTATGTACAGAACAACGTCTGTCGGGTCAGCTAGTAACATAAAAATTTTAATAGTGCAACATAAGAAGTACAATTATTTTAAATTTTAATGAAGCAACATAAGAAGTAATACTATATAATTAGTTTAAAATAAATGAAAATTAATTTAAATCAAGAAAACTTATTTTAATAACAGCTGCACTGCAACAGAAATAATTTTTCTTGAACAGTAGGTAAATATTTCAGTCTAGCAACGTAGCAGTTTCCGAAGATCGTTCTACTTTTGGAAGGTTATTGTATGTGCAAACAATTCTATTAAGAGTAGGAAACTGACCTAGGTTAGACTTTGCAGTAATTGTTAAAAATGTATCGTGGCTGCTGATTCTCGGGAGTCTCAGCGGAGCGAATACATCATCGAGAAAATCGGGGCAATTAATTCCACTGTTAATAATTTCATACCGAAAGAGACGATCCAATATTTTCCCCCTATCAAAAACAAATTCTAATATTTTTACTCTAAAGTGAACATATGAACGAAAATGGGAATTATTTACAACTTTTGCAACTTTTAACGTGGCATCTCTAATGCATCGTCAAGGACAATTTGACATTTTGTTTTGATTTATTTGTTAAAAGTGCTAAATATTGCTCATAGAATGCTAATTACCATTCGCATCATGTTGGCATCTGGCATTCCACAATCTTGCAAGAAATTTCTTGCCTCGCACAGCCACTTTTTGGAATGATTTAAGGGGTGCAGTTTTCCCGAACCGATACGACTAAGGGACCTTCAAGAAAGGAGCATACTCCCACCCTGCAATGCCGGTAACTCATCTCTTGACACCTGTTATTGAGGATGTCCATGGCAGGCCTCACCACTCTCCATCCCGTGCCCGTGCCCTATCGCGCCCTTATATGTAAAAAAAAGTAAGTTCGTATTATTAAGCGGCGTAATGTGGAAGTAAGCGGCAGCTCGCGTCATTTCTATACCAATTCGAACGTGCGAGCAACGTTACTATATGAGCTATAGTGACGAGAATTTGAAACAACTTTGTTGTGTTCAGAAGAAAAAAGAATTATGGAAGAAGAAAAAAAAAATAAGAAGAAATAGGTTGCTGACATACCAAGGTCACGTTTCAAGAAGGCGAATAACACTATTTGTTAACTTTGCCTTCTTAACTTTGTTAAAGCTGATTTGGCTTGCCTGCAATCGTCCAGGTGGTACTATTACCGTTGGTGTAGACCTTATCTTTTGATTTATGTCAGCTGAAGATCTATGTGGAAGAAGCAGGAAAGGTTCTGTCCCGACCGGTTACCCCAGAACCCCTATTAGCCAAATGGTCTGCCGCCTCATTGCCCCCTGACCACACTGTGATCTGTGCCTAGTATTCTGTCTGTTTGTTTAGCGAGTCTTTGAAACAACTAGGTCGATTTTGAGGTCAATGCGAGTGTAGTAAAAATAGTGATTAACTCATGCATGTTATAATTTTAAATATAAATAAGAAAGAAAGCGAGAGAAACATATATTTCACAAAACACTCACAGGATACACTTAGTATAAAAATATAAAATTACAAAACATACCAAAACAGAACGTATTTTAATAGTCATTGATTTTATATTGGAGAGTTCCTGTGCAGTGCAGAAAATTGGTCACCGACACAGATTTTAAGCAATACGGGTTCCGCGTATAATTTAAATAGTAAATAAAAACATTACCTCGAAATACGCGGATAAAGTTGCGGGTGTCGCTTGTTGAAATTAATTTAAATAAACACCCGTGTCCGTTAATTTTCGCTAGCTTGCATTAAAACAGTTCCGCCGTGACCACGATTCATGCAATTGGATCGAAATATCGGCTTTAAATTAATAAAATATATATTGTGAGTGCTCATCTTAAAAATTACTATGTATTAAACCAAACATTCTTAAATTCTGGGTATTAATTCTAATGCATTCCTGGTTCTGAATCTTTTTTTTATGGAAGAGCAAACGAGCGTATGCCGACAAAATATGAGCTCTGGTGCTGCAAGACGGGTCTCTTGCAGGAATCACAATTTTGGGGAAAGTTTACGCGCTTTTTTTGATGGTTTCAAAGCTTTGTTGTTTGTGGAGGAAAGTTTCTTGAAAACCGCACTGTGGTGGACCGCCACACATCCAGATAGTGGGGATGATATAATAATTTGTGGCGTGTCGTGCGAAGGTGGAATTCGGCGTCAGGAATCACTTCGAACAGACCTTCGGAAAAACACCCATGATAAATGCGGTAGAAGACACAAAATTTACTTTAAAATCAAACGTATCAGAATTCTGTGCTTGTTGCAAATCATGACCTTTATGTAATCCATTTTTAAGAAGTATCGCGGTTAAAGGAAATATTAATCTGTAATTATGATATAATCCTTAGTCTACTTGTATAAATTAACCTGATAATTATTGTTATGAATATTGGATTAGGTGAACGAATTAAAAAAAATTGCCTTCGATCACGCAAGCCGGTAGATTTCGGTCAAGTTCACGTTCTTATCGGAAAAGATTATCTGCTCTTCAATATTATGTAAGTAATTTTGATTTTTTTGCATTCATGACTACGAAATTCAAATGTTTATCTGGTAAAAGTTAAAATTTTTCTGAATTGGTTTCTCGTGCTATATTTACTTTTCACGTTGTACGTTACTAAGAGATCATCCACGCTAATTAAAAAGCCTAACAGTTTAATTAGCTTTTTCTACTAAGATCCATTGAAAAAATCCATAGATCACAGCAGTAGTTACGACTAAAGACCTCGTTAAGTAAATTATTAGTTACATGGCCTTTTTCATGGCTGAAGGAAGTACAAACGTTCACCTCACCGTTCAAAAAGTGATCATCGCTGCACTCTCTTGCAACACCAGAGGAATCACAGGAGCTGGCTGTATAGGTAAGTGTAAAGGTTTTCTTGAAGACATCCATGTCGTATTAATCCTGAAAACACCGCGCAAGGAACTTCATTCTAGATTTTGGCTCTATGTGCAAGAGTGTATTCTTTGAAACACCGCTCTGCAGGCTCCTTTGCACAGGATGCCGGCTAGATTATGGGTACCACAACGGCGCCTATTTCTCCCGTGTAGCAGTAATGTGTGAGGATTACTGTGTTTCGGTCTGAAGGGCGCCGTAGCTAGTGAAATTACTGGGCAAATGAGACTTAACATCTTATGTCTCAAGGTGACTTGCGCATTTGTAGTGCCGCTCAGATTTTTTGGGGTTTTTCATGAATCCTGAGCGGCACTGCATTGTTATGGGCAGGGCGTATCAATTACCATCAGCTGAGCGTCCTGCTCGTCTTGTCTCTTATTTTCATAAAAACAGAGGGAGGCTCCTTTGCACAGAATGCCGGCTAGATTATGGGTACCACAACAGTGCCTTTTTTTTGCCTTGAAGCAGTAATTTCTAATGTGTAAGCATTATTGTGTAGCTAGTGAAATTACTGGGCAAATGAGACTTAATATCTTATGTCTCAAGGTGACCAGAGCAATTACTGTAGTGCCTTTTAGTATTTCTACAAAGGGCAGGAAGTATCAGTTACCATCAGCTGAACGTCCTGCTTGTCTCGTCCCTTATTGTCATAAAAAAAAAATCCATATGGTGACGGTGATGCTTAAGTTAGTGGTTAGTAATCCGCAGTAATCAGGTCAAACAGTATAGGTCTGTATTTAAATAAAATATAATAATATGCACGTACCACACTAACTTACAGTTGCGTAAAAGTTGTTCACCTTGTCAACAACTATATGTTTAAGAACACAGGATACTTACATAATGTGTAACTTACATCTGCGTTTATATTTTTTATTTGGAACACAATAATCAGACTTGTATTAAGTCATAATAGGAATTAGCATGAATCCTTGCTGATCCTTAGGGCTTGGGGTCTGCAAAAACCACTAGAATGATCTATGCTCTATGATTTTGCTCTTAATAGTGATTGCTTGTAACTAATTCTAGCTTCATAAGATACATAATAGCTTTAAGGGTAAATGTATACACTTCTATAAAAACCCCAGCCACTATTCAGGCATTATCTATAAATAAATTTAAATGTTTTATTAAAAAAAGGCCCTGTCATAAATCCTATAAATCCACAACTGAATATCTAACTGATCGGACAGCCTGGGACTAGATTATGATTATTTTATAGCAATAGCAATGACAGTACAATATTGTATAGTTTTATTAAAAAGTGCGCAAAAAATGAATGCCGGGAGGGTTTCTTGCGCCGCTTCTCTCTCAGAGCGCCATTTGTTTCCGAAGCGGTAGTAGTATCAAAAAGAATTCTAAAGGAATAAATTTTGAGAAAATAAATGCCTTTTATGTGATTAAACTCTCAGGAAGCCTTTCGGGATGGAAGATTTGTGAGATAGTGCCAACTTATGGTTGCGGTAAGAGTTCTGATGTCGAGGTGCTGTTACCTCGTTTGTCTTCAGTGATAACTGGTGCTATAAATACTTCAGGTGACTCCACCGAAAATAGTGGGGGAGTGATTGTCCGATTGATGATTCTAGCGCACTTGGTGCTTGGTACCTGAGCTAATGTATCCTCGAGGAACGTTCTTTTATTGTGATGGAAAAAGTGGTGGTTGGTTCTCGACAAATACGAATAACTATGCCCCTACTCGAAGGGTAGAAAAATGGAGGATAAAATATCAGAACTCGATATCTTCGCCTTTTCGAAATGAATTTCAATTAGTTATGTTGCCATTGTTAGACACATTAATTGATCTGAGGTATTTTGGTGTAAGTCAATTCACCAGAGAAGCTACCAAGACGGTATGAGGAAGAATATCATACTCATGACGTCCAATCCTCATGCGAAAAGAACCTCGAAATTTCCACGTCCAAAACTTTTCTTATGTAAACTGTAATTATTATATGTCTTATGAGTTGATAAGTAATAGTCTTGTAAACCGTGACATAAAACAACCTTCCAAGTTAATTGGTTTAAAGGCAACATAGTTTGACTGGGCTGTTTACGCACTTAGCGTCTTAATACGGCCATTGTGCGTGTCTAAAGTCAATATAGTTCTATCATGTTTCATTTTTTAATTCTTTTATTTGTTTCAAGTATCTACAGAAATTTATTTACAAACTAGCTGACCCGACAGACCTTGTTCTGTTAGTCTTCAGTGTTCATCTTGTGTGTAATGTAAAATCTATATATTAATTATAAATATTAATTATTAGGCCGAAGGCCGACCGTTCTTACGTTTCTTCATTCTCTAATCTGACTTAATCTATTACTATTCTAACCATAGAACGATGAGTTCTTATATGCGGATAAGAACTCCTTGTTATAATATATACATATATAAACTAGCTGAACCGAAACACTTGCGGGTGGACTTTCGTAAAAGCCATTCTTAGCTGACCTCTACTCGGCGAAAGGAATATTCCTACCAAATTTCAAGTTTCGACGCCTTATGGTTCTTGAGATATCGTGATGAGTCAATACATAGGTGGAAATCTCTTATATATATGTATTTAAATAGATTGTGATACAATTCAAGAGTTTCCTCTGAGTTTCTTATTAAATCTTGTTGATAAAAATTATATCGATTCAAATATTTTTGTTAAAAAGTTTAAAAAAATAAGGAGCTGGGTAAATGAGCTCGGCTTCGTGTAGTAATAGGGGTTGCTAATGAGTTTGCTTATCCATAAGAAAGGTTAACCCAAAACAGTGAGAGTTAACTCTTTATCGGAGAAAGAAGATAAAGAAACTTGTCATATGACGGGCGTGTGAACTGAATTCAGAAAATCGTCTTTCAAACACTCTGTATGTCACGGCATTTAATCGCAGGCATCTAATTCACCAAAACTGGAAAATATTTCCCAGTAACTGTCGAATACTTTACCAAAACTTTCTTTTGAGTAATATATTCTTTACAAATTGGAATATATATATATACAAATTGGAAGCGCAATATGTTTTATAATGATTACTAGCTGCTGCCCGCGACGTCATCGACGTCGACGCTTTAAAGCAGCAAAAATGTATATTTGCCTGCTGCTAGCGTCACAATATGTAGCCTATATGTTGTTAAAATTGACTTCTTGTTAAAATTGCAAAATTGAATTAAATTTATTTAGTAGTTCGATCGCCGCCGGACCGCATCATAGTATCGCGCACTCGGTTGGTCATCATCGTAACTGTTTAAAATATTTGTCCAAATGATGCGTGAAAGGCAAAGTTTATCTACTTTAAATAATTTCGATTCAATTTGAAACTACCAATTAATGTGCATTAAAAGAAATTATCAATTTTTATTGTATTTTGTCTTACACATAAAACATAAATATATGCTGTCGCGGGCTTTTTTGTAGGAGTTTATAAGATATAAGATAAAAATTTCCATTATACATTATTCATATATACGTGTAGCACTAACGGTTTTTGCAGCGCACGACAAAATAGCACGCAGTAGGCAAAAAAATTTCTTATTACTTGATAATTATCGTTATATTATTTTGGACAAATTACACAATATATTAATAAATTATATAGCTCATATGTTATTCTGATATATAAGCTATATTCTTGTAGAATTTCATTAAAATCCATTCAGTATTTTTTGGGTGAAAGAGTAACAAATACCCATCCATACATCCATATTTTCTTACAAACTTTGGCTTTTATAATATTAGATAGGATTAAATTAATTACTGCAATAAAATTCGACCCTGTGCTGCCATTTTAGTAATAATGTTGTTGCAAAATGAATAAGTATTTAAATAAATTTGTGAGGATTATTTAATATATTAGAATTTATATTTGTGAGAATGTTCAAACGAGACCAAGGTCACAGAGTTACGTAAAATACTCATTCGAAGTAGTATCTAGAGGCATGTTAGTAATAAATATTGTTTATTTGATTGATCTTGCTAATCTCTGGATATGCTAGGTGGATTTAGATAAAACTGAGGCATGTGTGGACGGTTTCCATGCCATAATGCGCAAAAAAGCGGTCTCCATGTTGCAGCGTCTACGTGTAAGCAGTAACAGCATCCTAAAGATGATTGCTGCCAGAGCTGACTGTTCCTTCCAGAAACACTGGATACAGTTAGCTCTAGGTTTATAAATATATTTCACTAATAATACTAACGTAGTTCTTAATAAATATTGTTACTAATACATTTACATATATGGAGATGTCTCTGAATTAAATAAATAAATAAAACACTTTTTAAAGGGTTAAAACGAGTGTAGTGCGTTAGTTTAGCGTAAAGGTTCCATTTTTATTATTATTTTAGTTAACCCGACGTTTCGGGACCTTTCCAGATCACGTTTTCAGGGGGACTGCGGTTGAAATGATTTAAGATAGTATTTGTCATAGTTGTCATTATGAAGTTAAGCGCCATTAATAGCCTCGGAGGAGTTTTTGGCAAAAGTTACAGTCACAAAAATAAAATCACGGTCACAAAAAGTCCGGTGAACTAAAATAATAATAAAAATGTAACAAACGCAATATCTAATTTAAAAACACAGTTACAATTACACGCGTTTTAATCCTTTAAAAGTGTTTTATTTAAACGTGTAACACTCGCGTTAATCAAAGAAATATACTATATTAGGTGGATTTAAATCAAATCTTAATTCAATATATTAATCAGAGAATAATAGTATATTACGTACCTAGCGGAATATTGCCAATCGCGGGTGGCAATGTCCTACTTATCTTACGTGGTGCGTATACGATTTTTTTTCCCACCTGAATGAAAAGCTCGCATCATCTTGCCGGGAGAGAATCGGCCACTTTTGTCCGTCGTACCAGGGACTAAAAGACAGGTTTTCATCGAGGTGGGAAAAATATTTTTTGATTCCTAATTGAGTAATGTCTAAAATTGAAATTTCGTCATGACACAAACTAGTTTATTTTATGACATTAAGGGACGAGACGAGCAGGACGTTTAGCTGATGGTAATTGTAACGCCATTCCCATTACAATGCACTGCTGCTCAAAATAATTAATAGTTCTAATTTTAATACTAACTTGTAAGTAATAGTTGCACACCAGGACCCTGTAGAATGTGTAAGGTGACTAAATATAATGTAAGACCTACTTGTACGCGAATAAACTATTATTTATAAAATCATATACATAGCTAAACAAAAGGTTTTATTTATAAAGATTTTACAACATGTCCCCAGCAAATATACATGTTATGAAATTCATAAGAATTGTTAAAAACGTTAATAAAACATTAATAACTTTAACCTCCCCCCGGCTTTTTAAATAATATATTTTGTATCGAAATGTTATAAAAATAATCGCGCTGAGTTTCTTGCGCCCGGTCAGGTCAGAACTCTTGAGGCATATATTTTCTAATTGATGGTAGCTCTTGAGGTTCTAAAAGTAACTTAAAATGCTGTTTCGAATAAAAATAATTGAATATGAAAAAAAAAAAACATTGCGTGCGTACAAAGTACACATGTCAGAAGAAGTGAAAGCTGCATGGTGCATGAACCTCTAAACTGCATATGAATTCCTGGTACGTGTTGCTAGGGTGACACATGATTTCAACCGCTATGAAAGATATTTCTACCACCACTAATATATATAATAATATGTTCTCCTGGTGTCTATGTAGAAATACGTCGTGCGCTTGGAGTCAGAATATATTAAGGTATACTCGCGCCATACTTAAGACAATCTCTACTTTAACTATGATCGCCTGGTACCAAAACATTATATTATGCATCCTATCTCATTATCTCCCATGTCCAAATATTATGAATTGATGTGACTGCTCTTTTTACTGTCGCTTTTTCGTTTCAACGACTTACAAATCACAACAATGTTAAAAAAATTTTTCATTTCAATAGTATGCATATTTCTGTCTCATTCTTTGCCGGCTTCATCCTACACATTTTTGTATTTGTGTCTCTTACCTGTCGTTTTTTCCGTTGCATCCGTTTGAAATCACAACGATTCTAAAGAAGTTTCACTTCAAAATAGTGTGGGAAACCAGGAGGCACTACAAGTACATAATGTATAAATTGTATAAGTATATAAGCATTGCCATTTTAAGTACTCTACTTATTTCAACATGAAAAAATTGTTAACAAATAAAAATAATGGTGTTTATTTGTTAGAAAATAATAATGTGTAGACACCATAATTGTATGTGCCTATAATATTCGTGCATTTAGATCGAAAATAATTCTGCCTCCTCTATAACAACAACGGCATATTAGAATTACGTTTTAACTATTATTTTAATAACTTCGTCTCGATAAGAAGCTGATATATCATAATTAACGTGGAGCACTTGGGAAAGTTTTGCTCAATCTTGTAATTCTGGTTATAGTGATGTGCACATATTCGATAACTTCAACCCATGGCTGTCACACAAGATACAATAGAATAAAAAATCCAAAAATATAACGAATAAAGAAAACTTAGTTTAAAACAACCGCCTTCAAAACTCAAAAGTATAAAATAACTTAATAAAGATTAAATTTAATACACCTTTTATGCAAACCTAATACCTTTAATATTAATAATTATAAAATTATATTATTTGTATGTGCTACCTTTTGATAGATTTTAAGTAGGTGCCAAGCCCTAAACAAAATAAAACAAAATATTATAAACAGCTTAATTACTGTGACTAACAATGACGTCTGCTCACTTGGGTTAATTTGTTCAGACGAAGCTATCCCGCTCAAAGTTACGAGTGGCGAGTGTAGGTCGCTGTACTACCTAGGTAGCTCGATTACTTTTGGCTTTGCACTGCCTTCAAACCTATCAATAATAGTATTTTATTAATATTAAAGTTTGCATAAGAGTTGTATTAAATTAAATCATTATTTAGGTCAACTATTATATTATGGACAAACCTCGCTTCAGTGTAAGAGTAAATTGACGGTGCTCAACATGATTCCTAACCTACTTCCTCAAAGTCGTGACTCTAAGTATTTTTTTTATATTTATTTGTTGTAATAATATATTTAGTATCAGCACTTGCAGCTGACTATCGATACAGATTATGATGCGCGCTCAACACTAGCGAGATCACGTTACAGGGAAAGTGTCACTGTTATTGTGAAACTGCTCGCATTCATCTCTGGTGTTTATTGCAATATTGCATTAATTGTTTTACTTTTAAATCATATATATTTTCATATTTAGTTAATGGAAAATTAAAATGATTGATTACAAATTACCGTGTGCAGAATTCCAGTTCTTTGGTTATAACGACTGTGTCCGCCATTTTTATTTTTCGTACGTGAAGGAGTCTGATTTAAATTATAATCAAAACTTAGGTAAGGGATGCTTTTCATTTACATATGATTAAGAAATTTGTCAAGAAGCGAGTTCCTATTATACTGATGATTCTGTACAAGTCAAATGTTACCAAGTGTGTTATTATAAACTAAAGTGTAATTTGTTGGTAAGAGCCGAAGGCGAGGGTGACAATCGCGGGCGGAAGTGTCAATGAAATAAGTAATCTCACGTGGTGCGTCTACGATTTTTTTTTCCCACCTGAATGAAAAGCTCGCTTTTAGTCCCTGTTACGAGGGGACAAAAGTCGTCTCATCGGGAGAGAATCGGCCACTTTTGTCCCTCGTACCAGGGACTAAAAGACAGCTTTTCATCGAGGTGGAAGAGGAAGTGGTATATGGGGGGGGGGGGGCCAATGGTATATTATACATCATACGGCTATATTCATTAGTCAGGTCTCATGACAAAATGATCGCATTAAATCGCAAATATTGTTGTAGTTGCCAATCGGGCGACGATTCAGGCCACTGAAATAATAACGAGACGTGAACAAGCACATACACTAGCGGTCTTATTTTTCTTATCATTTTTATATCTTTCATCTTTGCGTAGAGATGTGGGTTGTGTCTGCAAGTTCTACTGCATATATCAGGGAGTTCTGAGAGGCGTTGTTATACCGTTATTTGTACGTTGGTTGATACCAGCAGTCGAATAACACCCGCGTCATGTTGACATCTGGCATTCCACAACCACATCGTTTGCGAGGAACTTATTGACTCGCACAGTAACTTATTTACCAGTGGGAGGCTTCTTTGCACAGGATGCCGGCTAGATTATGGGTACCACAAGGGCGCCTATTTCTACCGTGAAGAAGTAATGTATAAACATTATTGTGTTTCGGTCTAAAGGGCGCCCTAGCTAGTGAAATTACTGGACAATTGAGACTTAACATCTTATGTCTCAAATCTCTATAGTTTAATTTTACACAATACTTTGTCAATAACATCACACCACGCGTTATTACGCAAATTATATATTTCTTACAATTTTAAATTATGGAAAGGTCACATACTTACATACATTTGTGATACTATCGTATAATATCGGTCATAAATTTGTGATCGGTAAAATAATAGTTGTTTTAATGTCGTGGAAGTATTCAGCCAACGACTACCGGAAACAGATCACGCTGTCAATGTCAGCATTTTACATCTGTTTGGACGTGACAGGAATTACAACTCAGTTTACCGTGTGGAGCTCTTTTCTTGGTCATACAAGTTCATTATAAAAGTTTTCGTTGAATTAACCGGTAAGAAGCGGTTCGTACACTTATCTCCGAGTTATTAGACAAAGCAGTTATAATGACACGGGCGTACGGCCTCATATCATCATCAGCCGGAAGACGTCCACTGCTGGACAAAGCCCTCCCCCCCAAGATTTCCACGACGATCGTCCCTGCGCTGCCCTCATCCAACGTATCCCGGCGATCTTGACCAGTTCGTCGATCCATCTTGTGGGGGGCTTACCAATTCTGCGTCTTCCGGTACGTGGTCGCCATTCGAGGACTTTACTGCCCCAACCGCCATCTGTCCGTCGAACTATGTGCCCTGCCCACTGCCACTTCAGTTTCGCAATCATTTGGACTATGTCGGCCTTATATAGCCTCGCTAAAGTAACCAATCTATTTGGTTTTAATAAAAAACCGGATTTAAGAGAATTTATTGAAGTAGGCGTTACTTTGCAGAACTCCATAATTATCCAAATATCAACATGTTCTGAGGATGCCTCGTGTAGAGGTTTCGCCTCTCACGTGTCGAATTGTTTAAAAGACAAATATTAGCGGAATTAACACTAAAGAAAAACTGAAACATTTGGATAAAAAACCGGTTATTTTAACTATTATTAACCGTTAAATATAAAACCGGTTTCAAGCTTTGCTTTCAGCAGCAGCTGGCGAGCGTTGATGTCCTTTACCAGTGTCGTATCCTCCTTATCAATACAAGTTTAGTTGTAAGTGAACCATGGTTCCTTGAAATATGCTCTTCGGGGCTATTCTATTTAAAACTGCAATTGCAGTCCACTGTAGCACTGTAGTCAAATTTAGTAAAATATGTCAACTAGTAGGCTTTATAAGATACATAATAGCTTTAAGGGTAAATGAATATATTTATATACACTTTTATAATAAAGTCCCAGCCACTGTTCAGGCATTATCTATATAAAAAAAATGTTTTATTAAAAAATGGCTTTGCCATAAATCCTACAACTCCACAGCTGAATATCTAAGTGGTCGGACAGCCTGAGACTAAATTATGATTATTTTATAGCAATAGCAATGACAGTACAATATTGTATATTTCATTAAAAAGAGCGCAAAAAAAATGCTGGGAGAGTTTCCTGCGCCGCTTCTTCTCTCAGAGCGCCATTTGTTTCCGAAGCGGTAGTAGTGTCTAGTATATTAGAAATGACATCAAAAAGAATTCTTAAGGAATCCATTTTGAGAACATATTATGTCTTTTAGCAGCACAGCACTGAAATTGCAGACTTGCACGACTCAAATGACAAAGCAGAGCAGTTGCAGTTAAACAGAATTTCACTACTGTAGTGTGTAGATAAACGCCTTAAATTCCGAGTAATTGAGTATGTTAGGAATACATCGACTTACACGTATCATGAAGGACTAAAGCATAGTTGGAATTCCAAAAAAATATATTTTTATACTAATAATCTTGCCCCAAACTAGGCCAAGCCTGTGGGGACAAGACAACGATATATCATTTTTTTAATGATAATAAGCGCCGAGACGATCAGAACGTTCAGCTGATGGTAATTGATACGCTTCCCATTACAATGCAGTGCCGCTCAGGATAATTGAAAAACCCATAAATTCTGAGCGGCACTACAACTGCGCTCGTCACCTTTAGACATAAGATGTCCTGTCTCATTTGCACAGTAATTTCACTAGCTACGGCGCCCGTCAGACCAAAACACAGTAATGCTTGCGCATACGGCAGAAATAGGCGCCGTTAAAGTACTCATAATCCTGTGCATAGGAGCCTCTCACTGGTTCAATTTCATGACTCGAAAACAAACATCCATATTCATCATATAAATGTTTGCACCTACCAGGATTCGAACCCGAGACCTCTAGGTCAGTTGGGAGGGTCACTAACCACTGGGCTATACGAGTCGTCAATAATTCACTCCTTTTTTTTTGTTACAGATGACCATGTTGGTAGTAGTGGCGTTTGTCTGCGCGTTTGTCACCGCAGCTCACCCTCTACGGGTGGGAACCGGGATCGCTGATATAACGGGGCCGCCCGCTGAAATACGCTTCGTAAGTATCAGCTGATAAAGATGCCAACAGCTTCATGTTTTCTAATAGAACTGACTGAGTATGGTCACGGTCGATCACCCATGCTCGGCTCGTTCTGAAGGTTGTTGATTCCAAACTATACTGTGTCCGGACCGGCGAATATAAGAGCTCATTTACTCTTCCCTATATGCCGGGTCTACATGTAACTACGGCAAAAGAAAGCTAACGAAAGGAAAATAAGTAGCGTGTCTGTATGGTTCGAAATTGAACTTTCGTATACTGTTGTTCTTTGTATGAGAACCAAGATAGACCCATGCCTTTCGTATGC
>CATIXQ010000025.1:3413873-3440090 GCA_949711755.1 Leptidea juvernica
TTTCCTATACCGTTGTTCTTTGTATGAGTACCAAGATAGACCCATGCTTTTCGTATGCCGTTGTTCTGTGTATGAGAACAAAGATAGACCCACGGCTTTCGTATACCATTGTTCCTTGTATAACCAAATAATAGTAAATCAATTAATAAATAAGACTGAGGGTTCAACAGTGCCGTATCATGTAGGATTAATATTTTTCTGGGATTAATTGACTGTAATTGTGATTTGAGAGCGCGATGTTCTTACAGATGGGGTATGCTAACTTCGAGCAGATTGGTAATGGGATACACCTGCGGCAGTTCTCACGAGCCTTCGTCTTTGACGAGGGTCCCAATAGCAGCACCAGATTTGTGTTTGTCTCTGTCGACGCCTGTATGATGGCAGACGGTCTCCGGAAAGAGGTTTTTCTTTATTTATTTAATCCACTTAATAAAGCAATTGTGAATTAATATTGTTGCGTAGCAACGCTTCGGCGTATATGACGAGAGTTGTCAAACTTCATATCGTGCAACAACATAAATGACGAGAGTTATCAGACATTGTTAATTTCAACGGCTCCGTCAGCAATACTCGTAGCTCAGCGGAAAAGTGTTTACTTTAGACGCTGTAGACCCGGGTTCGATACACCTACCAGTGTATGTAAGCAGGATAACAAAGGTTAAAAGAAATTTCTAGTACAATTTAAATTTAAAGATGGAATGGGAGAATCATTTTGAAAATAGAACAGATCCGGGGGGTATATAAGCCGTACTAAGCGTGGTGGCCTTACGGCAGTTCTAGTTCTGACTCGAAAGTGTAAAGGAAGAAGAAGAAAAGAAAAAGTATTGAAAAGTGGAAAGTGATCCAGGTCAAGAAGATAGAAGAGACTTAAGGGGCCGGATCGCATTACAGCGGCGCTGCGCTGCGCGTCGCTTCACGTCGCTAGACGGTACCTATCGCACTACAACTGCAGTAAGCGGCAGCTCGCGTCATTTCTGTAGCAGTTTGCAACATTATAAGATGAGCGATAGTGACGAGGATTAGGTCATAATTTCTTTATTGTGAATGATATACGTGATGAGAAAAAGAAATAAGATTTCAAAGTCACATAAACTTTTTTCAATAAGGCTTAAACTAACCGCTTTTGTATTGTCATTATAAATATTTCTTTTAAACTATGAATTTACCATAATTATGTTTCGGAAAAAGTAGAGCTCTTGAAAAGAACATGCAAGAAACACAACGGACACTCTTTTCAATCAATAGAGTGTTTTACAATGGCTGTAATATACAAAATAAATTAGTTTGTAAGGGTATGCATCCAAAATATATGAATTTATTAAATTAAACTTATAAAATATTTAAATTATTTTTTAATTTAGTTATTATATTAATTAAATTATAACACAAAATTCAATAAATTTAACAATTATCAGTATGCATACTGAGCACTGAACGTCACTGCGCTGCGCGTCGTTAGGCCATTTTGGGAAGAGAAAAAAAAACTACGTTTAAAAAAACCGACTTCAAAATCAGAAAAGTATCCAATAACTAAAAATTTAATTTAATAGGTACACCTCTTATGCAAACCTTTACCTTTAATATTAATAAAAGACTATTATTTATATGTGCTATCTATTGATAGGTTTTAAGTCAGTTCGGTTTTTTTAAACGTAGTTTTATTTTTATTTTTTACGTTTTAGTGCTACTTAATAATAATATATAATCAATCTGAACGAAAACTCCAAAAAAAGCCGTACACAGAAAACAATTATTTCATCCAGGTATACGAAAATTTTCATACAAATGTTCATAAAATGAAAACTACTTGGCCAAACTATGTAAATTGACCAAATGGGATCTATTTCTCATCAAACAAAAGAAGAATTACGTAAATCGGATCATGAATCTCACAGTAATCGGTGTATAACATACAAAAAAATACCGATCGAATTGATAAGCTCCTCCTTTTGAAGTCGGTTAAAAACCAGGGAGTATAATATCATTATAACATTCCTTTCGTTATATTTCCTACTCATTATTTACTCATCTGTATCAATCCGAAAACGAAGCAGTGGGAGGCTCCTTTCCACAGGAAGCCGGCTAGATTATGGGTACCACAACGGCGCCTATTTTTGCCGTGAAGCAGTAATGTGTTAGCATTACTGTGTTTCAGACTAAAGGGCGCCCTAGCTAGTGAAATTACTGGGAAAATGATACTTAACATCTTATGTCTCAAGGAGACGAGCGCAATTGTAGTGTCGTTCAGAATTCTTGGGTTTTTCAAGAATCCTGAGCGGCACTGAATTGTAATGAGTAGGGCGAATCAATTACCATCAGCTGAGCGTCCTGCTCGTCTCGTCGCTTATTTTCATAAAAAAAAATCCTAACACAAACAATGAATTCAAGTTCTAAATGTTGATGCATCTAATATACGATATATAACTTATATTTATATAGTTTATCATTTGTATTACAGCCATTGTAAAATACTCTATTTGATCGAAAAGAGTGGCCGTTGAAATTCTTGTATGTTCTTCTCACGAGCCCAACTTTTTCCGAACATATGGTGGATTAAAAAATAAATGAAATAATAACAATTAAGACGAGCAACATACATAAACTTGTTATGCCTACTACTCGGCTACGTTGAGTTAGTAAGTCTTTTATTGGGCGATGTATTTCACAATATGATACCAGAAAATGTACAAAACAAATGAGTTACGATACCACAGACTAGATGGAGCGATATAAAAAAAAGCCCGCTGAGTTTTTGCGTCCGTTCTTCTCAGGTCTGAGGCAGTCTATTTCGAATGGGTGGTAGCTTTTGACGTTCAATAAATGTTAAAACTTTCGTATCATTATTAAATTATTTATTATTACGGCTTTACTCACGTTTTGGAAAGTATTGGCTCGCAATAAAAACTTTGTGTCTCGCAAGCTGGTAGAAGCCAAAGAGATTGACCATCGACCTAATTTTAATAGCGACAAGGGTTGGGCTCTGCCACCAATTTTGAAACCAGTGTTACAAGACGTGTGTCACAATAAGACCCATATGATCATGTAGTGGACATTGTGAGTACATTCTGTGCACCCGTGGACACCAATAGTGACACAGTGACCCCCACTCTATCCAGTCATAGCACATTAGGAGCCGCAGTAAGAGGCGGGATGTTATCGCGAACCCACCACACTCACCCTGATGAAGGACCTCCGAATGGTCCGAAACTAGTCGGTACTGACACCGACAAATTAAAATTCAAATATTTTTATTCAAAATAGGATGTGACATCACTTATTGTAAGTCAAAAAACTACCACCCATTCCAAAATGAATGCCTCAGACCTGAGAAGAATGGGCGGATCAAACTCAGCGGGCTTTTTTTTCATCAAATAAATATGTTTACTGTACGGTCAACAGCATGTCGACTGTGTACGGTGGTTTGGTTCCGTACAGAGTAAAACACAAGTTAGGCTCAAATGGTATATTGAAACCTTAACTTATGCTATATGGTAAAATGGTAAAATGTTGGTATGGTAATGAGCACGCGAATCGATCGGCGGCTTGTCGCGAACTGGTTACAATATTACTTAGGAAATAACGCGAGGCGACGTAAACGCTGACACGCGAAACGTGATGTACAGTCGACATGCTGTTGACCGTACATTTACAAAGTAATATTGTACAATTAAACTTATATTTAATAGCCTGAGGGCGATCACTCCATTCCCAATCTGTGGTATCATTAAGAAAGTCATTTATGTTATAGTAACCTTTACCACACAAACGTTTTTTAACAATTATTTTGAATAACGTTATACTTTTGTTTTGAACATTTTCTGGGATCTTGTTGTAAAAGCATATACATCGCCCCACAAAAGACTTACTAACTCGACTTAGCCGAGTAGTAGGCATCATCAGTTTATGTCTGTTCCTGGTGTTAACATTATGGTTATGATAGTTTCTGGCAAATTCACTTATGTGCCTATGAACATGCATTACATTAGCAAAAATATATTGAGAAGCAACAGTCAAGATGTTAATTTCTTTGAATTTTGCTCTCAATGATTCTTTAGGATCTAGGTTATAAATAGCGCGAACAGCCCTCTTCTGCAGCACAAATATTGTATTAATATCGGCAGCGTTGCCCCACAGCAATATACCATAGGACATAATACTATGGAAATAATTACAGTATACTAGTCGCGCCGTATCTATGTCAGTTAATTGTCTAATCTTTTTAACTGCGTACGCTGCAGAACTAAGTCTGTTCGCTAATCCTTCAATATGGGGGCCCCATTGTAATTTGGAATCAAGAGTTATGCCAAGAAATATAGCAGATTCCACCGGTTCTATCACCTCTCCGTTTAACAAAACATTTGCATTTACATTTTTGACATTTGGTACGCTAAATTTAATGTATTTAGTTTTCTTGCTATTTAACAATAGGTTATTAGCGCTAAACCAGTCTAACCAGTCAGATTAAATATAGTTCACTTCGTCATACATAGCTTGGTTTCTTTTCACTTTGAAAATCAGTGAAGTGTCGTCCGCAAACAATACTACCTTATGCTTTTTCTCTATAAGATTAGGAAGATCATTTATATAGATAAGGAAGAGGAACGGTCCAAGAATAGAACCTTGTGGTACCCCGACGTGACTAAGGCCATGATAATAAATAATAGTCCAATAAATGATTTTAAATCTTATTTTAAATAAAAATATTTGAATTTGAATTATTAAGCATTGCAATGTTCAGGTACTTACACTCTTTACCGTTTTCCAGGTTATAAAACGTCTTCAGAAGCGGTACGGAGACATTTACAATGAGAACAACGTCATCATCAGCGGGACCCACACCCACTCCACGCCGGGCGGGTTCCTCATGTACTTCCTCTTCGAGCTGCCCATCCTGGGTTTCGTCAAAGAGACATACACTGCTTATATTGCTGGGATATTGAAGGTATTGCCATGTAAAGGTGTTTGTTTTACCGATGTGATGGTACGCATGTATTGTAAATTTACTCAAACGGTTTGCGGGTTCGAGTCCCGCATCGTTCATAAATATTAATTACAAATATTTGTATAATCGTATTCCAACGAACTGGTCAAGATCGCTGGAATACGTTGGATGAGGGCAGCGCAGGACCGATCGTCGTGGAGATCTTCGGGGGAGGCCTTTGTCCAGCAGTGAATGTCTTCTGGCAGATGATGATGATGATTTGTATAATTAATCCCAGAAGTGAGGGGTAATAGTACTTAAAATTAACAAATTGTTTCTATTGCGGCACATCACTAGTGCTTCAGGTGAGTCGCGAGAAGGAAGCCTCCAGTCCCCACCACTCAGTTCGCCAAGGACGGTCAACCGTCGCGCACGGATCATAATTAAGAAACATATCGGCCGCGGCACTCTATTCATATTTGTGGAAGTCAATTAATATACCATAAATTCAATACAGTTTTGGAGTATTTATTAATACATTCCACCTTCGCACGACACGCCACAAATTAGGATATTATCTCCACCACCTGGACGTGTGGCGGTCCTCCACAGTGCGGTGTTTCCGGGACGATACGACATGGGTACCTTCAAAAAAAAGCGCGTACACCTTCCTTAAAGGCCGGCAACGCTCTTGTGATTCCTCTGGTGTTGCAAGAGAATGTGGACGGCGGTGATCACTTAACACCAGGTGACCCGTACGCTCGTTTGTCCTCCTAATCGATAAAAAAAAAGGAAGGAACAGTTTCAATCATTCAATATTGTGGGTATGCCAATATCTAACCATATCGCTCATTCTTTACTAGTTTGGTGCGAATCGATTTCTACCATCGCATTCAATTATAATCATCATTATTTACCTTAGTGGCTGATCTTCCTTCAGCTGGTTCATTCTGTTTCCTCTACGGAAGTGATAAAACCAAAAATGCTCGTTGTGTTCATCAGCCGCTTCCTCTCCAACCACAGTATTGATATTGCGATCTGTTTCTGCAAGATTAGGTTCAACGCCGGAACTCGAATTATTCAAAATTACTCTAATTTTCATTGCCTCCATCTTTACTTCTAAATCCGGATAAAAATATGAAAAGTCTATTACACCAGAATAACGCAGTAACAAATCACCTGGTCATCGCACGAGATCGAGTCACCAATCAGGAAGCCATCCATGCATGATGACATACTCACGTCACGAATTTGGCGCTGTCTGTAAGAGATGCGACAAGCCTTCACTCTTTCCAAACCACCCGTAATAATCACACACACGGAACCGCTCCTCTTAGCCCTGCGAAGAAACGCGCGTAACAGAAAATAATACAGTCCACAACAGAAGCATCTTTCAGCCAGTATTACAAGTCACACAATCCAATTTTGTTAATATTTTTGAATTTTGAATTGACCAAAGTAGCCAGGGCGCCAAACGGAAATTTCATACTTAAATCTGCCAAACATAATTTGAACTCCAAATATTTTTTTGTGAAATGATAAACATCCTTGTGTGATAAGAAATTATTCTATCGAAAAAAACTATTGAAATCATGTTTACAGATATTGTAATGATCTTAATTATATAGTCCATAATCATGTAATAATAATAATAATATTGACACACTTTTTACACAAATTATCTTGCCCCAAGTTAAGCATATGTGTTATGGGTTACAAGACAATGATATATTTAATATAATATACTTACTTAAACATACATAAATACATTTAAACATCCATGACTCGGAAACAAACATCTATATTCATCATATAAATGCTTGCTCCTACCGGGACTTCGAACCCGGGACCTCTAGTTTAGTAGGTAGAATCGCTAACCACTCGGCTATACAGGCTATATACTTACTATCTTTAAGCCAAAAAACTATCAGAGGACGACAAGATGAGAAAATTAAAAAAATAACCACATAAATATTAGAGGTGACATCCACTGCTGGACAAAGAACAAAAACCTCCACCAAAAATGTCCACGACGAGCCGTCCTTAGGCCCTTAAGCGTCATATAATGTAATACGACCCCGATTACACCGCTCCGTATTCTGGTCCTGTTATTATTAATAATCAAAACTATATTGTTAACTCCTGACTTACATTTCAGAGTATCATAATAGCGCACAATAATCTGACACCAGCCAGGATGGAGTTCGGTGAGGGGGAACTTCTGAACGCCAACATAAACAGATCTCCGTCATCATACCTGCGGAACCCGCCCGAGGAACGAGCTAGGTTTGTAACTGATGCTAAGGTATCTAGCCACCAAAATTTCGGCTGTTAATGGTAAATTTACAAGATCCCAGAAAATGTTCAAAACAAAAGTATTACGATTTTCAAAAGAATTGTTAAAAAGCGTTCATGTGGTAAAATGACTTTCTTAATGTTTCCACAGATAGGGAATGCAGCGACCGCCCTCAGGCTTTTAAATAATAAGTTTAATTGTACATATTTTTTGATGAATATAAAGCCCGCTGAGTTTGGTGCGCCCATTTTTCTCAGGTCTGAGGCATTCTTTTTGGAATGGGTAGTTTTTGACTTAATATAAAAGATGTGAACTCCTATTTTGAATAAAACTATTTGAATTTGAATGGCAATATTAGTAAAAGCTGCAAGGCAGAAACTTTGTGGAATCCTTTGTCGTCTGCTGTATTCCCAAACAGATACGACTTTTCCCCCAAGATAATACATACTGCTTTATGCTACTACCTACGAAGAAAACAACATCAAATTATTTAAGCATACTTTTGGCAAATATATTGCAAGTATCAATTTTACAAATTGAATGCAGAAAACTATTTCAAATCTTCTTAATAGCCTTTTAAATAAGATTTAGGCACACGGTTTGTATAAAAATTGTCACTGGCCTGTTTAGTATTCCTTCAAAATAAACAATACCTTTACGACTTAGGGACCTTTAAGATTATAGCATACTTCCAACTTAAATGCTGGCCACGTATCCTTAGACCCTTGGTGTTGCGGATGTCCACGAGCATTTGCCCCCCTTTTAATTAAAAAATAATAATATCTAAATAACAACACACAACAACAAATCTGATGGTAGGTTCTGACTAGTGTGAACGGACTTTATGAGAAGTTGTATAAAAGTATTTAAATAAAATGCATTTTATAGCCTGAAATGAAGAAAGTATAAAAGACTTAAAATAATTTACAGATACAAATACGATGTCGATAAAACCCTCACACAGGTGAGGTTCCTGTCTCCATCCAATGACATCTTGGGCGTGATTAACTGGTTCCCGGTACATCCCACCAGCATGAACAACACCAATAAATTGATCTCGTCAGACAATGTTGGGTATGCTTCTATACTGATGGAGAAGGCTCTTAATGGAAACAACACCTTACCAGGAAAGGTATGCATAAAGAAGAAAAAGAAATAGTAGATTGTTAACCGAGGGTAGAAAGAATTAATTCCCGAGGTATTTAGACGCCGAGCGCAGCGAGGTCGGCTATAGTTCTTTTTTAGATAAAACTCTTCACAGCAGTTCTATTTTTAAAGTTCATTCCGGCCCTTAGGTGGGAAGTAATTTGTATGAGTTTTTCTCCCTTCTCCCTCTCTATGGAGGGAAACAGCATTTTCCACCCAATAATCAGATCAAAACAACATTACTTTCCGAGTATGAGAAATGAAAAATAATATATATACATCTCTATAAGATAAAATTGTATTCTGGAAGGATTTGCTCAGTGGCCTGACGTAGCTCTATGTTACGCATAGGTAACCCCAAAATTTAAGCGTCCTAGAAAAGATTTTGTCCACGGAGGTCTCTCCCAGAATCGGAAAATCTCTGCGTTCTCATTCTATCCACCGTGGTATCCAAGGGACGAGACGAGCAGGACCTTCAGCTGATGGTTATTGATATGCCTTGCCCATTACACTCCAGTGCCGCTCAGGATTCTTGAAAAACTAATAATTCTGAACGGCACTACAGTTGTACTCGTCACCTTAAGACATAAGATGCTAAGTGTCATTTCCCAGTAATTTCACTAACTACGGCGCCCTTCTCACCGAAACACAATTTTTTTTTTATGAAAATAAGAGACGAGACGAGCAGGACGGTCAGCTGATGGTAATTCATACGCCCTGCCCATTACAATGCAGTGCCGCTTAGGATTCTTGAAAAACCCCAAAAATTCTGAACGGCACTACTCACCTGCGCTCGTCACCTTGGGACATAAGATGTTAAGTCTCATTTGCCCAGTAATTTCACTAGCTACGGCGCCCTTCGGACCGTAACACAGTAATGCTTAGACATTACTGCTTCACGGCAGAAATAGACGCCGTTAGACGATGGGTACCACACCCATAATCTAGCCGGCATCCTGTGCAGAGGAGCCTCCCACTGGTAAATGTTTACAAATCAAATCAAATCATCTTTATTTGCAAGATAAGGTAGTAATATGTTGTTGGCTTATAATTAACAAGTGCTCTTATCCTAACCCACAAGGCATGCAAACTTATAGAGGAATACATAGTTCACGTTTTAATTTCTGTAACAATTATAATATATTGTACTATACTAAAAAAAGATATACATCCCAAGCAAACTTAGATTAACATCAATCATACAATATTTATTATTTCATAGGCTTATTAAGTTTAATTTATAATATAATGTCATTAGCTATACAATGATATTGAGTTCAGTCGAAGTTAATTTTTATTATTTACTATTTTATCGTCAAGAAAATCTATTAATGAGTAGTATGCTTTTTTTATTAAGTAAGATTTGAGATATTTTTTAAAGTAGAATATATTTTCGCGCTTAATATTGTCAGGTAATTTGTTGTAAATTGTTGGTCCCATGCAAAAGATACTGTTTCGATACAACTCTGTTCTGGACTTCAAAGGTCGTAATTTGTTGTCGTTTCGTTTCGAAATTAGCGTTTCATATTTATTGATATTATTCTTTACCATAACTGCTACTTCATAAATATATATTGATGGCATGCTAAGAATATTTAATTCAATAAAGTGAGGTTTACATGATTCGGTTGCTTTTAGTGAGCAGACAGATCTGATACATTTCTTTTGAACTTTGAATACTTCATAAATCCCTGGAGCATTACCCCAGAATAGTATCCCATTACACATTGCTGCTTGACGGCAGAAATAGGCGGCGTTATGGTACTCATAATTTAGTGGTCATCCTGTGCAAAGAATCCTCCCATATGTCTAAGTCTTAGTAAATAAACGATGCAAAAAATTATATGACAAAAATTTTTAGGGTCGTATAGTGTGTGCTTTCGCTTCGACAAATCTCGGCGATGTGTCCCCAAACATCCGCGGCCCTCGCTGCGAGTTCTCCGGGAAGGTGTGCAACCAGGAGGACCTCCTGTGCACCAAGCCCAAGGAGAGATGCTTCGCTTCTGGACCGGGCAGAGACATGTTTGAGAGCACCAAGATTATAGCTACGAGGCTGTTTGAGACTGCAATGGTACGTACGAAACCTCCAACTCTGAAATGGTGACATCTTCTTGTGAGGTTCGGTAATCATTTCAGCTACTATAACTGAAGACCACTGTCGGCTGAGCAATACAATCGCAGTTCAGCGTACTTCTTGTGGAGTGGACACTTAAACCGGTTCTTATTTGACCCAACGGGCTCAAGCGGTTTTCCTCTTTTTTATAACTTGTTTCGCGGCGCGATAATTTGCAATCGGAATGAATTCACGTATCAAGAATGTGCGCGGCCGGAAAGGCATTGGCGAAGGACTGGTTTCGTCCTTCAAAATGGCGTGGTGCTTGAACACCCCACTTCGCTGCACCACGCTTTTCAAATAAATCAAATCTTCTAACTACATATATTTACAATAGATTATTACAATAACAATAATTTAAATTAAAACCAAAAAAAAATGGTTTACCAGTAGCCCTATTGAAACGCCTAGATAGTATTTTGTTCATTCTCTGCGCCTCTAGGTCCCACGAACCAAGTGTATAAATGTGTATAGTACTATAATATATATATTATGTATAAGTGTATATATATATCAAGATTTAGTAACATATTTTAAACTTGATAATGATATTGTAATATTTGAGAAATAAACGTAATTTCAGAAAGTCCTGCAGCAGCCTGGTGAAGATCTGACGGGTCCTGTGGGCATCGTGCACCAGTACGTTCACATGCCCTCGCAGACCGCGCCGCCCTACGACCCTGTGGAAGACACCTTCATACTGGTACCTCTACTGTCCACTTACTGATCTTATGATATCCATCTTCTCATCTCTTTTCACTTATATAAATTAAGCTCCTATATCGCTGCTGGTTTAATAATCAGTTTTTCGTCACCGAATATTAAGTGATCACCGCCGCCCATACTCTGTGGCGTAGGTACGAGTTCCTTTTGAAGGTTTCTATGTCGTATCGTCCTGGAAACACAGTGCAAGGAAGCTTAGTCCAGTTTAGTTGTTCGTGGAAGAAAATCCCATGAAAGCCAAAAGTTTCTTAACCATTCTTTAAAAATTTTGCAACATATATTTTCGTCTCGAGATCCGTCTTTGCTAATGAAATATTACTGTAGTCCGACAACTACGTGCGCGACCGTTCCACGGGGTGACTGACGGTAGCGGGGACGGGGTAATAAGATGTCAGCTGGTAGCGGGTTACATTCTTACACGTTGCCTTTCCCCGCAACACCACCGTCGTTATCGTCGGACTATAAGTCGACAAGCAGAGTAGTGGGCATGAGTAGCGGACATGATTCACCAGTGGGAGGCTCCTTTGCACAGGGTGCTGGCTGCCGTGAAGCAGTAATGTGTAAACATTATGTTTCGGTCTGAAAGGCGCCGTAGCTAGTGAAATTACTGGGCAAATGAGACTTAACATCTTATATCTCAAGGTGACGAGCGGAATTGTAGTGCCGAATTTTTCTGTTTTTCAAGAGTCCTCAGCGGCACTGCATTGTAATGGGCAAGGCGTATTAATTACCATCAGCTAAACGTCCTGCTCGTCTCGACTTTATTTTCATCTAAAATGAGAGATTGTTTAATTCCAGAACAGCACGGTGTCCGGGTGCCTGCCCGCCATGGGGTACAGCTTCGCGGCGGGTACTACGGACGGGCCGGGCGCCTTCGACTTCAAGCAGGGCACCACCACCGCCAACCCGCTGTGGAACGCCATCCGGGACTTCCTGGCCGAGCCTACCGCCGAGGATGTGCAGTGCCAGGCGCCCAAACCCATCCTGCTAGCAACCGGCAGGGTGAGACCCTTCATACATTTTGTTATGCAAAATCACCGCCACCCACGTTCTCTTATAACACCAGAGGAATAACCCAGTGCTCTGCGAACGGCTGGATCGCTTCATCGGAGTCGCTTCATTGTGTCTCTTCTACCGCATTTATCACGGGGAGTGTTCCGAAGAGCTGTTTAACCTGATTCCTGCCGCCGAATTCCACCTTCGCACGACACGCAACAAGTTAGGATTTCATCCCCACCATCTGGATGTGTGGCGGTCCTCCACAGTGCGGTTTTCAAGGAGCTTACTTCCGCGTACTACAACGCTGTGGAATGAGCTTCCTTGTGCGGTGTTTCCGGGACGGTACGACATGGGTACCTTCAAAAAAAGCGCGTACACCTTCCTCCTTCCAGATCGTCGCGCGCCGTAAAAAAAAAATAGGTTATTTGAATCCCCGCCATTTTTCTTCGATATTTTTATTGTTTTATTTACAAAAAATGAGCGATTCATTTTAAACGCTGCAAAAGAACATTATATTCGAGTGAATTTTAATTATTGCACTATACTAAATGTAAATTACTACTAAAATATATAATTACTTTATTAATACTTAGTTTATTTGTATATAATCAGTAATGAATGATATTAGGTTACTTCTAGGACTGGTGTTTAATGTTAGCAGTAAGCTAACTGTTCCAGAATCTTTTAGAGGATTCATATTCTGGGTGTAGATAAAGTCTGCAACTGTTGATAATTAGGTATTAAAACACTCATGTGATACTATTATCACATGAGTGTTTTAATACCCCTTATTACACAACAGTTGCATAAATAACTATAAATTTATTTCAGATAAAATTCCCGTACCCGTGGCAACCCCAGATAGTTTCGCTGACGATAGGCCGTATCGGCGGACTGTATATCGCAGCCGTACCGGGTGAGTTCACCTCCATGTCGGGGCGACGTCTCAAGCGCGTGTTGTCTGCTGCGGGAGCACCCCGGGTCGTCATCGCAGGCCTGTCCAACACCTACTCAGATTACATCACAACGTACGAGGAGTATCAGGTGAAGACACTAGTTAAACAATATTATAAATTTAATTCGATTCGTCAAATTTGATGTTTCCATAACTAATAATTTTCTATTTGCGTTTTGACTTGACATGGTTAGTTAATAAAATAAAATAAGCCTTTATTCCTGTTCATAAATATTATAAATGATACTTAACTAAATATAAACTTAAATCTAAATTATGTGTTATGTTAAACAGCTTGTCTTTCGACCAACGCCTTTTCTAAAGATTTCCACGCCTCTCTGTCTTTCCCTATTTGGATCCATTTAGTTCCCAGCTACTCTTTTTACTTCATCTCCCCAGTGTTTAGTTTGCGCCCTTTTCTTCTACTACCACCTCTTGGATACCAGTCGGTTATTATTTTAGTCAATTTTTCTTGTTTTTCTCTTAACATATGTCCTATCCATCGCCATTTTAGTGTTCTGATATTGATTTTGCGTATTTGAATTTAGTCACACCTTTTATATCTTTCAATTTTACTTTATCTCTTCTTTTAACTCCGATTACGTTTCTTTCTATGCTGTTTTGACAGACATTTATTTTATTTAATAATTAATAATTGTTCGGTTAGGGCCCATGTCTGACAACCATAGGTCAAGGAAGGTAAGATACACATTATAAACCTTTCTTTTCTCTTTAATTGGCATTCCCTTATCCTTCATAACTTTACTTACTTAACTTTCCAAGTATTTGCTATCCTCCTATCAATTTCCTTACACATAGTATTAGTTCCTGAAATTAACTGTCCTATATAAATGTAATCTACAACGTACTCTATTTGTTCCGTATTTAATGTGATTTTATATGTTTTTGAAGAGTTCGTCATGATTTTTGTAATAGGTTTAAATGAAACACTATTTGATGGATAAAAACGCGTGTTATTGTAACTGTGTTTTTACACTAGAGGTTGCGTAAAAGTTACATTTTAATTATTTTTTAATTAACCCGACATGTCGAGATATTTTCCTGATCGGCGATGTAAAATTATCCAGTTTTTAATTATGTTTATTGGATCCCAGGTAATAAGGTCCCAATATTCTCTAAAGTAAACCCAAAACTACACATAACTCTACAGGAAATACCACCTCCGAGGCAACAAATGCTGCTAAACTTCATAATGACAATGATGAAGCAGTATAAACTATGACCAATACTATCTTGACTCATTTCAACCGCATTCCACCTGTTAAGGAGATATGAAAAGGTCTTGAAACGTCGGGTAAACCAGAATAATATTAAGATTTTAACTTTTACGCAAAATCTAATGTATACACAGTTACAATTACACGCGTTTTAATCCATTAAAAAGTCAAATAATATAGGGGTTACAAATTGTGTTATGTCGCATACATGTTTTGCTAATTCATTTAATAGCATGAAAATTATTGATTTATTAATTATTTTAAATTAAAATTAAGGATTGGTCTCCGCTGCGCTCATACTAGATATCGCACTATCTGAGAACAATAGCTGTTTTATTGCGGCAAATATTAGATGCTTATGTGCGTGGCATCTTGACACTCAATGGCATCTTTCAAATTTTGTAACATACGCTTCGTGTTATTTTACATTGAAATTAATAAAATACAAAATACTTACTGGTGATATGTGATCCCAGTGTCTTTCATATTTCTTTTAGTATTATTTTTACAAAGTTTTACTACGCAACCCGGCATTTTAGTATCAATTATTAGCAAAGTTTAACAGAACATGTGGCACATCAACGACGCACATTGTTGGGGGACTGGCTCGAGTACGTAGGGACGTAGTATTAGTTGCCGCACTTTGTGACAACGCCTGCGGTATCTAGTTGAAGCGCAGCGGAGACCAGTCCTTAAAAAAAATCTGGAAAAAACTGTCACAATATTGATTTATATACATTTCCAAGCGAATCATGAGTTCATAATTTATAAATGGCGCGTATGGCTCTCTTTTATAATACAAAAATGTCCTGAATATGAATATGGTGTTTGTTAACAGGAGCAACGGTACGAGGCGGCGTCCACGATCTTCGGGCCTCACACCCTCGAAATATACCTACACAAGTACGCCATGTTAGCTGAGGCACTCGCTACGGTAAAACATATTTCACACATAGTTGATGCGGCAAGCTTAAGCCTAACCTCGCGGTCGGTGATGAGTTGATTTGCGGTGCGGATTCACGAATGACTTGCGGTTCTAACGGTGGCGGGAAGGTAACTGTACATGGGCGTTGAATCAACGATTCAATCAACTAGTCGACAGTTCGCGTATCTTCAACCCCATGCGAGATGAAGCTATATGCGTGCGATTGCGGGAAAGAGAGAAAAGATGAATGAGTTTTATGAACACGAAATAAGTTAATTGGCTCGTACAACCGTTAAACTTCTTATGGTGCGTTTGGCAAATAAGTATCCAAATAATTTTTCGATTCGTACGCACAGTGATGATTTCGTGAAGTTTTTGACAAATATGACTCTAGTATAGTGTGAAGAGATTCATGATATTTTTAGCAAATTTTTCGATACTTATTAATAACAGGTAATTATTGTGACCAAGACGTTTGAATTCTACAGAGGTTTAACTTATGTTTTTGCCACATTGTCGCAATAATATGAAGATTCACGTTCATGCGATCAGCTAGTGAAACTTTCTAAGAAAAAGGTGATTGTATAAAACGTGCATTCATTGATAGATTAATAGGTGACAGATATAATCTTGTAAAAAAAGGCAGATAGTCGAAATCAATACGTTTTAAAAGCAACCGCTCGTTTTCAAACTTAGCCGGATTATACTTCGTCGCCATATTGTAATTACTATTTCAAACTTATGTCAAATCTCACAGCACGTTTCATACTTAGCTACATTTTGATTTTTACTTAGGCAGTGCCGCCTCTTTTTAAGTAGTATATACATCCTTTTTGGATGCGATACGTCTAAATAAGCAGTTGGGTATAGATATACTAGCTGGTAGCCTGGTCCGCGTGTATGTCAAACTCTTGCTAAAGAAAATGAACATTTCAGTCAGAACCTGCTTTGTTATGAAATAAACATAATCATCTCTAAGAAACATCACCTATCAGCTGTTTTCCGACGTTTAAATATTCCCGTATAATACACTGGTTCCGTTTCTTATTCAAAATAATTAAGCTAGTCTGCATTTCGCATAAATCATTCATAGATTTCCACTTATTTCAATAAAACAGAGTAAATCCATCGAACAGCATTATATTACAAATATTGCTTAGTAGATAAAATTAATTTCTTATAACCATGTGTACTTCCGTAAGGCAAAACGCGGGTAACCATTGATCGGGCCGGTCTTAGTTACCATTAACGATTCGTCTATAACCATTAAATGACCGGCCCGTGTAACCATTTTAACCATTATTACCGATACATACGAGCAGTACGCGTATAACCATTGATCAGGACGGTCCCAGTTACCATTAACCATTCGTCTATAACCATTACAGGGCCGGTCCGAGTAACCATTGTAAGCAATTAATAGTAGAGATCCGCGTACTCCCAAGTAGAACAATTAATTAAAGTTATTTAACGTGTCATAGATAAATTTAGTACCTTAAGTAAATAAATATTATTACCATAAAAGCCAATATTTTTATCTACCCCTTGACCTTTCTATTGGGCTGTCTTAACTTAACTTCAGCATAATCTTAGCTGCCAAATGACTATAAATACCAAAACGAAGATTGCGCTAAGCTTAGTAGTACTAAGTACAGTCTGAGCAAAGTCTAAGCAAGCTATAGATCTCGGCCTTAGTATTTTGCATATTAAGGCGAAGAGTAAGCGGAAAACACGCAAACATGGTGTTTTTAGACAAGTTTTGTGGTGAAAGTATAGCATTTCGAGCTATGAACACTACTTAATCCTATTACACATATCCTTAAGTCTTATTTGTAGGTTGCTAACGCTTGCTGTTGGTTATATTTAACACTGCCGAGCCTTTTTGAACTACCACATTTTTTGAAGTTAAACAAGTTTTTTGGTATGGCGTGACGCATTTTTTTGGTACTTCTCTCAGAAAAGTTATTCTTATAGATTGTACATTTTTGTGTAGGTTCATTTATTTAGATTAGTATTGAATAACGAGGATTGTAAGCATATAAACTGTTTTCCACGCAAGAATTTTGAAAATATTGGCTTTGTTACATAGATGGCGGGCCGGCAGCCGTGAACGCATATCGCATATCTCAAGGTCGCTGGCATTTAGTGTCGCCTTAAACCACCAGGTTACGCACAAAGTGTCATCGGGCTGTCAGATCGCCTACGCTAGTATATTCCGAGTCTATGATTGTATCATAGTCGCATCCTAAATTTTGCGGTTTTGTGCCTCAATGTAAAAATTGTGCAGGGTACAGAGGTGGAGAGAGGTCCAGAACCGCCCGACTTCAGCGATCAGCTGATTACACTGGTCCCGCCCGTGCTGTGGGACGCGGCGCCCTGGAAGCAGGAGTTCGGAGACTGTGTGAAACAGCCGCAACAGGAGTACAGCTACGGGGATGTTGTGTCCGTCACTTTTGTATGTATTGCTGATATTGAACTATTTAACTGATATTTGTAAGAGGGTGGTTATTTAAACATACGCAATTCTTGTAATAACTGTATTTGGGCAGAGTTTCCGCTTAAAATTCACAATGAGTAATGAATACTCGAACTTAGCACTCTAGCTTATATAAGAGGTGCTACTCTCGTCCGTGCTACATGAAGAATAGAGAACCAAATAAATTAACTGATTGAACCCGCAGGTATCTGGCAACCCCCGCAGCAGCCCTCGACACGGGCGCTGGTACGCCACGGTGGAGAAGAGAGAAGATGAAGAGGCCTGGGTCGTGGTCGCTACGGACGCTGACTGGGAGACTAAGTACGTAATATTCTTTATAATAATTGACGTTCTTTTGTTCCCTAGATTGGGCAGTCGCCAGCACGCCAAAACACAATTGCCTGCTATTAACTTTTAAATGTAAAGATTTATCATCAGCAAATAATACAACTTCATGATTGTCAATTTGAAAGAGAAAGGGACCCAAAATTGAGCCCTGTGGCACGCCCGTAGTGAGTCCTGAAAAAGCTGATTTCACACCATTTACAACTCAAATATGATTTTAAAAGATATTTACCTCAACACTGTAATGATATAATTTCCCAACCTGATTGAACTGAATTTTCATGTTGTACACAGTCAAATGCTTTGGATAAGTCACAAAATAACCCAAGCAATTCTTTAGAATTTTTGAAGGTATCATACAATTCCAATCCAGCATCGATAGAACATCGATGGAACCAGCATTTGTGAAGTATTGCTTACTGCAAAATTGCTATAGCTTATAGCAAAGTAGATTTAAATAGCCGTATAACCTTCATATTTTTACTTACTTCCCCTTTTTATTTTACCTGGTCCGGAAAAAAAGACGGGTAAAACAGCTATTGAATATAGCTACGAGATGTGTACCTTCAAATGTTGAATTCATATACTCCACAAATCTGCAGTTTTCAAGTTCATTTAAATTTAAATTCAATGGAGCAGGCGGGGGCCAATTTTTAAGCAAGGTTTTTGCGGTTGTGGGTGAGGAGTTCAGATATTTTGTTGTTGGTTACGGAATAGGGGCAAAGGTCTCTAATTGGCGGGGTTCTTCAACCGCATATTTTTTTTGTGTAGGTGTAGTCTAAAACTCTATGTATTTCACTTGGAAGACAGTATGATTGAAAGTGAACTCATGTGTATGAAATTGAAATCGCTTACTTTTTATTGTTGAACAATGTACTATTTCTAATTTATTACGTCAACATCGTTTGTCGTTCAAAAATATTTTTTTTATTATTTATTTATTTTAAATTTAATAAGGTCACTTTTAACTTATTGATATATCTTGACAAACTTTAGCTGTTTGTTGGCAAGTTATTGCGCTTAAAAAACATTTAATTATGTATACATACTAAACTACTACTTACTTTAAACAAAACTATTAGAACTTAGAACTAAACATTATTAGAATTATTACTATTAGAAAAAAGAAACGATTTACGTAAGCTGTTCTAATTCATTAATGATTATCATGTATCATTGTTGAGGAACATTGAACAACAGTTAGTGAGAGTTATTCAATGCTACTCAACAGCACATTTTTTAGTTTAAATTTAACTGCATTTTTTTAAGCTATTGCATAGCTTCTATCGCGGGCCTTGAGCGTGGAGACCGAATCCAGAAATTCCGTAACGAAAATAACCTAACACTTACTTACTAGATCTATATAGATATTTCGGCACGATCATTACAGTTGCCGTGGAACTGCGGTTATCACGTATGCTTTTTGTGCAGAAGGTCCCAGCCTGGGTTCGAGCCTGGGGTACATCTTGATTTTTTTTAATTTCTTTATTTTTTTTATTTTAATTATTATGACAAGCATTTTTATTTAGTTTCACCTGTCCCGTTGACTGTCTGTCTTCAAATCTTGCAAGTTAAATTTTACTCACTTCCCGTTTGCTTTTTATAAAATTAATTTTATCAAAAAAAATACTGCATAAATAAATAATTATAATTGCATAAGTTGATAAAAAATGCTATGCAATAGCTTTACCGCGGCAGTCCCCGAGTGCCACACGTCTTTTTTTTTTAGTTTAGGAACACTCCTCAGCCACGATATCTCGTTGTATTAGCTGGCACCACTTATTCATTTAATTTATTAAACACAGTCATGCATTAACTCAAATAAAAAAATATTATAATGAAATATCTATTTCAGGTTCATGTGGTTCAGGAACTCTCAAATTCTGGGAACTAGTCACGTGGTGATCGAATGGGAGATTCCCCAGGGAACACCCTCCGGGACCTACCGCATCCACCACTACGGGAACTACAAGTACATCCTGGGCGGGATATACCCCTACCACGGGTTTAGCGATAGCTTCGAAGTGCGATAAGGGCTGGCCCCTGGTTCCTTATTTTTAGCATAGTATTGCTAAATAAATCTTATATTGTATAGGTATTCTTACTGATATTAATTTGTTTGTTAACGCTTTTACACCCTAACTACTTAACAAATCAACAACAATTTTGGACACACGTCAGGCTTGTATAGATTGGTATATATAGGCTACAATTTATCTTAGTTTTTTTTGGAGTTCCCAAGGTACGATAGCTAGCGATATTGTATTCCGTGGATTTTATAATTATGTCCAGAGTGATAAAGTTTCTATACGATGATCCAGGCTGAAGTATATTTGTCATCGACTCCTTTTATCAGACCGCGATGTGGGGCTCAATAGATATAGGTCCAGCCTAAGTTGAATCCTATATTGTAATATGTTCGAATATATCGGTTCGAGCTTGACTTACATTGAAGATTTAAATTTACCGACATCATATTAGTCTAATAATTTTTTCATTTTATTTTTTAGCAGAATTATTACAAAAAGAACCTACAGTGTCTGTTGTCTAAATGATATAAATTTTTGTAAAGATTTAACTGCAGATAGGCCCGTTATCAGAGTAACATACATTCGTGCCAGAAATAATTTTTTTATCATTATCTTATGAAGAAGGGTTAGTGCATTATTTGTTCTCTTAATCGATCAGGTTAGTCTTGTTTAGTTTTAAATTTGTCTCTATTTATGAATCTATATGTATCTTTATTTATGTATACATACGTGTGTTTCTAGATTAACCCCCTTATTCATAATGGTCCGCTAACTTAAAACAGCCGCTAAGTAGTGTTTTTTCTCATTCCGACTTAGGTCAAAAGAAAAAGACAGAGTGATAATTAGCAATGCTTTAAGTTAGCCTATTTATTTAGTTAGACTATTATGAATAAGGGGGTTACAATATATGTGATGTATTTTAAAATATTTGTATAGCTTTAATATTGTATACCTGCAGTGTTGATAGTTTTATAATCGTTTTTGAGATAGTTTTGTGGTAATAAATTAAGTTCAGTTGAACATTAAGGTAAGTCGTTTTGTCTAAACTCGAAGCAGGGCTCACATGTTAGTAGGTGGTTACTTTATCTCACACCATCAATATTGTCAAATATCCCCCTGTAGACAATTACGTAATAGTTGTTCTCATAATTTCGTTAGACCTAGTCAATACTTGTAATGGATTCTAAAATATTTAATTTGATTCCACAAATATTTATAAAAATTTATATTATTATTTATTAACAATAGTTGGTATCGCCATAAAACTAAACATGAATTTAAGAGGTAATTTTAGATAGGTACCAACAAAACGTGAAAAATTTCCGCTACTCATTTTGGAATGTGTACAAGTTAAATAAATAAGTAGATTTGTGTTTAATTATATATCAACTATCTTTGCAAGTCAACGTCAACTATGCTTTTCGACATATGGGCGCAGACCACTATTAGATACATATTCATACTACCTCTGAGAGTGCTGTATTACTCGTTAGTGGCGCAATAGGTAGAACTGTTGACTCCCTCCTTTTTGTCCCGGTTCGGTTATCACTCGCCACGTACCAAAGTGTTTTCTATTTTCTGAATCTCTCGTCTCCTCTCTTCTGACTCTTGTCCTCCTGACGTGGTTTTATAAGGGAGATCACATACCAGGTGACCCGAAAGAATGCTCGTTTGTCCTCCTGTTCCATAAAAAAGATAAAATTTATTTACAAATCTATACTTGCATTAAAATTAATAAAATAATTGACACTATACAAAAAGGATTAAAAAAAACATTTCAATCTCCAAATTTTACATCATTGCCAGCAAACAAAATATTTATTTATATTTATATTAACATTACAATAAACGTGTCATTTTATTACACGATGTAGCAGTCAAAACAATTAATAGTTAGATTAGATAGATTCTCAAGTTATTGCGTTGTTCTTCAAATGTTGTTTCAAGTGGTTTCAAAGTGCCTAAACATTCCCATTTTACAACGATAACTATCAACACTAAAATTGCGTGCGTGAAGTGTTATCATACAGAAAAATATAAAAAGTGATAGAAGTAAAAACGGTAATTAATCAATTCCATCACATACAATAGTAGATTAGTAGCCAAGGGCTGTAAGGCATCAATTGCAGCCCGAGATATTTATGTATATATTGTGCTCTATAGTTCGAGGGTGTAATTGATGTTTACACACGAGCTAACTACTCTGCTTTGTCTACATCTCGATTGTCAGGTAAGTAGAAAAAAACTGGCATTACAATAATAAAATATTGTTAATTGCTGCTTCAGCTTCCGTTTTCATTGAATCGGGAGTGCAGCATATATCTTCATCACTTGCAGAACACATGTTTTTTTCCTAATTAGCACGTAATTATAAAAAAATCCCAAAAACAAACAATATTTCAAGTAAAAGTTCTCTATTCCCGCCTTTTTTTTAATTATTTTTTCAAGAACGAAATTGAGTTTCGATGGTGGTTTTCGGGGCTGAATGCATGATGTCTATTGCCAGTATGATGTACGCGAACTTTTTAAAAGAGTGAAGAGTTTTTTTTTTAATGACTTACCCCCAAAGGGCTTTTCTAGCTACATTATTATCCTAGAGCACTAATTGGTCACCTACAAGCCCCATTTGGGGGTAATAAGGACCTACTTACCGAATATGAGAGATGTAAAGGTTATTTATTATATCTAGTCTGCCTCTATAAAGTATGTCTGGCGGCAAAAATTACAAAAAAAAAAACAATAAAAACAAACATTTGAAATAGAATTTAATTTGCTTGTTTTTATTTATTTAATAACTGCGGTAGTAGATATGGAATATTATATTTGTGATACTAATATACGTACCAAAGTCTTTTACTAGTTATAATTTAGCGTTAGGTGTATCGTATGTTTACTGTATTGACATTTCGGTCCATTTTGTTAATCAAATTGATTTCTTATAAAAGAAGTGTTTAGAGAAATGTTCGTAAATATTTTGGTTGTGTTTAAATTCAGAATATTATTAAATTATTTACTTTACCTACCAGTGTATTTGGTTGATTTATTTTGAAATAAAGCGAAGTGCGAAGAAGATGTTTTATTTTTTAATCGACTTGAGAGCTTGTTCTTCTGGACTCCGCCGTTTATTGACCTATATATTCCTCGCATATCAATATGAAATGAGAGGATCATACTTATTTATTTAAATCTATTGGCCATGGATGCAAAGCTGCAAGAGACTATAATGCAAAACACTAAATGAGGCTCAAAACCAGATACATACATCCAAATATTTCTATATTTGTTAATTACTTATAATCTACTTACTATAGCAATTAACAATTAAGCCTTATATATGTAGGTCTCAGAAAACTTATTTCTACAACCCTATCTTATATATCCTATCTTATAGTTTTATCCCTCAATACGTTATTGAGGGATAAAACTTTATTATGCTTAGAAATAATACCTATGGTTTGTGGGGGAAAATCCAGGAAACTGGGAAAACCTGCCTATTTGCTATTACTTAACCTAACTTAAGACTAATGACTAGAACTTAAAACTAAGGTAAATAAATGCAATTAACTGAATCTGTAAGTATTATGTAATTATGGCCAAAGCTTTGATGGAATTTTACCAGACACCGATTTAACATCTCTCATCGAAATTTTTGAAGAAAGATTAAATAGAAATATAAATTGAGAACCTCCTCCTTTTTTGAAGTCGGTTAAAAAGATACTTCTGACGTTAAGCCGTCCGATCAGTTTGCTGCCGATTCCGCCCAAGGTCCTAGAAATCATCTAAAAAAATAAAAAGATAATTTAAAATATTGCTCCCCAATTATGTCAATAAATGTTGCGATACTGAATTTTTTCCAGTTTATCTACAGTACAGTAAAGTTGTACCAGTTTTTAAGTCAGGGGACTTCTGTTCTACCTACAATTAGTAAAATTTTTCAGAAAATAATATTACATCATTTGTTAAGCCATTTCTCTGGAAATAACATCCTTCATTCTGAACAATTTGGCTTTACGAAAGATCGTACAACATCTGATGCTGGTATACCGTTGATTTGACACAAATTTAATGCTTAGAAGAAATCAGATAACGCCGTAGGAATATTCTGTGATCTTTCGAAGGCATTTGATTGCGTAGACTATTCTATCCTTATCCGTAAGCTACTAACTATTAAGCTAATTATTATGGTATAAAAAGCAAATCATTTGATCTTATTACTTCATACTTAGCTAAGAGAACCCAGAAAGTAGTAATTAATAATGAACATTCATCAGGAGCTGTAATGCGGATGGGCGTGCCTCAAGGTTCAATTCTAGGACCTTTCTACCTTAATGATTATGCAGCCTCGAAAGAATGTGAGATTGTTATATTCGCAGACGAAACTTTATTACTTTATAATATTGATAGACCTGTCCTTGATTTACCAAGTATAACATGCCTCATTGCCTATAAAATATGCACGCCTCTGATTGGGATTCACCAAAGATCTGACGCACTCGAACAAATTATTGTTTTTTGCCCATTTTTATACTTTTATATGGCCCAAACTGCAGGTTATTTAATTACTCCACTCCATTATCAGAGACACATGGGGTTTACTGTTAAAGTTGTCACTAAAACAAGAACGTCTTACTCAAAAACCAGATTTAAATCTTGGAATGAAAAATGGTTGATAGGATTTTAATCCATAACTATGGTTTGGCTTAAAATTGTGAAAGCCGTTCGAAAATCTACATTCGTATAAACAAAATATTCATATAAACAAAATCATGGTAAGAGCTAATCATAAATACACTGATTGGAAGTCACGAAAAATTTATGCAATTATGATATTAACTGATAAAAATTGTAATTAAATGGATCGATTGAGTTTTGTTTTGATAACAACATTGAGATTAACTGATAATTTACTTAATTTTTAAATCAGCTCTTTAATAAGTTTAGTACTTTGCCAATACCCCTGGTACTTATTTCAGTTTGGAAATGTTTTGTGAGAGTTATTAGTTAAGTTTGATATTATTGCAAGGTAAGAAGCGTTGTGGAATACCTTATTAAACCGTAGGTAGTAGGAGTTACAAGAACGCTGCAATATAGTGCAACCGGTGAAGAAATTTGTATAGGTATACCTACAGATTGTCTGGCTCACGATGTCGAAGACTTTACGGACAATATGGTAAATTCCGATGACAAATCATCAATTATAACTTTATTATTCTTTAATTACTATGAAATCGCAGCTGTTTTGAATTTCAGCTGAATGAAGCCGGGGCGCGTTTTTTAACTTTTACTTACTTATTTTATACCTATTAAAAGAAGACCTAAGAAGGGACTTATTGCATAAAAATGGGGGAAGATTGTCATAAATCGATATAATATATTGTTTTACTTTTACTTCAATGTTTTTGGAAAGTGTAAGTTGTTAAACAATTAGATTATTACAATTAATTAAGATATTTTGTTGATTGGATTTAAATTTCTTTTAAAACATTCATTATTTTTAAATCCATAATGCAACTCCTACTTATATCGCTGACCAGACACCCAGTAAATTATTAATATGGTGTTGGGAAATTTGCCAATTATCTCTGTGGCTGCAACAGAGAAACAAAGCAATGCAGTTGGTGATAAGAGAACGGCAGTCTCCCTTCAGCAGAGTTAAAAAAAGAAATACCCGAAAGTCTTTCTTTAATATTTTACTGTGGGATAACAACGGAAGAAAAGGTATAATCAGTGTTTTTATTCCCGAATCAGTGTAAGCAATGTATTATACTCTATAAATAAGTCGTAATGTATTTATTAATTTCGGCTGTTGGTTTTCTTGCCCTTTAATTTCCTGCGTCAAACATGAGATCCTTGGACACCTTGGCTGAATATAGATATCTACTCTGATTGTAAAAGATGATATTTTGGTACATTTATATTCTTGGGATTTTATGATACTTCTACCTAATTTATAACATTACTTTGAAATTGGGAAGCGGAAAGCCCGCTGGTAAATTATTCGCCCTAAAATTTATTCACGGCAATATGAGGTGGTTAGAAATGAAAATGAA
>CATIXQ010000025.1:3450090-3462944 GCA_949711755.1 Leptidea juvernica
GGAGACCTCGCCCAGGCGTTTACCTTAGGAGGCGGCGCAGGTTTGAAGGTCGGAGTGAACTCCACCTTCTCTGCTCTGCCTTGCGGCTGGCGGCGCCCTGGGTGACGCTTGTGTTTGGGTGCCTTGGGACACCCGCGATAGCTCGGGGGGTGCCCCTTCTCCCCGCACAAGACGCAGGCCGGGGGCTCCGCGCATTGCGCTGGTCGAGGGCACTCCGGCGTGCCGTGTTTGCCGAGGCACTTCACACACCTCGGGATGTGTTCACAGTTGCGTGCCGAGTGCCCGTATAACTGGCATCTGTGACACTGACCGGGCCCCTCGCGGTTGCGAGGAGCTTCGGCCCGGATGCCCTGAAGGGAGCAGACCGATCTTATGTTGAAAATTTCCTTTCCCTCTTGCGTGAGGTCGAGGACGACGAGAACCATGTTAAATGGTTATTTGTTGTTGGTGCCGCGCATACGGTGGACCTCGTGTGCAGGGTAACCCTACTCTTTGAGGTCCGACAGAATGTCGGCTTCGTCTATCTCTCTGGGGACGTTCCTAATAACTCAGACGCTTCTCCTCAGGCAGGGCGTACGTGTGGAAACCCACACTCAGCTCTCTAAGAAGAGATGTCAAGGCGCGGTGGTCCGCTACCTCTTTGGTCTCTAATTTGATAAGAGATTGGTACGCCCTCGCCTGGAAGGAGAGCGTCTTTGGGATCCTATTATTGATCACCAACCAGCGGCCTCGCTCTCCTATAAAAATAGGCGGCGGGCGCTTGGTCGGAGGCGGTACGCGGGCTTTTGCGGGCGCGGGCGCGGGATAGGAGATAGTCGTGGCCGCGGCTTTCTTGGCGGGCGTGCCATCGACAGAAGGCGATTCGCGACCGCGCTGCTTTTTACGGCTCACGGTGGTGAAGCCGTCCGTGTCCGACGCGACACTCTCCGCTCTCGACGGTAGAGCGGTTTCCGGCTGAGCCGGTGAAGCACTGGAAGCCTGAGGGGCTTCCTTGCGGTCAGGAGTGACCGTGGGGACCTTAGGGGTCGCCTGCGCGTCAAAGTAAGCCTGAAGGACAGGCGGGCGGGCTGATCGGGTGATCACTTTTCTCGGTTTGACCGAGGCCACGGAACTTACATCGGAGATGTTGCCTAATTCCATTTCGGATTCCCCGTCGGAACCCGAAACGTCAGACGACGAGTTATAGTTTTTGGATTTCGCTTTAATAGCGGCATCCACTGTCTTATTTATTGTCTCAGTCATTAGCGGAGCGATCTTCTCCGTAAGGAACCTATCAAGTAGAGCGCTGAAAAAGCCCTCGTCGGCAACCATTGGTGAAGCCATGGTTGTAATATTTAGCTAAGTTGAGCGGGTGACAACCCCCGCTGCCCGAGTCAGGCAGAGGGGGAATATAATAATTAGGTGGACAACTATAGTTAAGTTGTACACTTGTACATTAATAAAATACTATTAATAATAATGAAATATACAAAAACTAAAAGAAATTAATAATAGTAATTAAGCCTAAGACTTAGCTTTACTGGATGTAGACTGGCTGGGCCGGAACCCCGATGCACGCTGTGCAGGTCCCCGCGGAGAAGACACACACGGCACGAACTGCAACTCACAAACACACACGATTAGCGTGCAGAATCGCGAAACACAGCACGGGTGCTAACTAACACGATCGTAAAACCGGGTAATTAACACTGATAATAACTATACTACGTTCCTTCGCGGAACGTAGCAGGTGCGAGACTCAAAGAGTCCCGAACAATAGCGCGCGATAAAAATAGCTAGCCCAGGTGGCCTGAGCAGATAGTGCGATAACGCAGGTAATAGAAATATTCGAAGGAGGACAGATAACGCGGCACGTGTGCTCGCGTTGCCTGCCTGAATCGAACTGCTTTTTGCTGTTATGATAACGACATCGCTAGCTTTAGTAATCCCCAAGCCAAATTGTCTTTCTAGATAGAATCTTAACTTACATAAAATATGATCCATGATGGATTTTTTGAAGTTTCACATTCTTAATCGCCATAGTAAAAGTTTATAGAGTGACTGAGGAAGGAAGGATGGAGGAATGAAAGCAAAATTTGAGTAATACCACTTTATTACAGCGCGGTCATACCTCAATATCAACAAAAATTGGTTTCTTAGGGAGCCGATTATAACAAAACGCAATGAAAATATTCCGACGCAAAAAATACAGTGCACATAGAAGGATTTAATGATAATTTTTAACCGAATAGAATATTTATATATAATTTGAAATATCCAATAAAAAATTTGGGAGTTGCTTCCCAAAAATAAACTTTTGAGTCAAAAATCTCCGAATTTTAAGCGATAACAATATTCTTTTTTTAAAGAATTTAATAGAATTAGTACTTTTGTAAAACTTAAACCGAACAATTTTTCAATTTAATATGTAAATTTTGAATAAACAAAAGAAAACCAGTAAAATAAATGCCCATTAGCAGCTTAGCTACATGATCAACACAAATGTTGTAGGGTCGGATGTAGCGTTTACAATCCTTGGCAGTCCGCGCCTTAACTAAAGTTTACTGAAATAGTGCTATGACAGTTTACTGCCTACAGTTGTGGACTGGCTGACGCTCGCGATTATTTGCATGTGCGTTCATCTCCACTTCTCGTTGCAGATGGGTTACGCTGAAGTCGGCCAGACAGGAGAAGGTATTCACACGCGCCAGTTCTCCCGAGCGTTCATCTTTGCGAAAGGAGACAAAAGAGTTGTTCTGGTCACAGCAGAGGTGCAGGCAGTGGGAATTGCAGTTAGAAGAGAGGTTGGTCCAACTCTATATCTTCATCTAGATACATGACAGAAACTTCTACACTTGTGACACGTTGCAGAAATCCTTTTTTTATAACAGTAAGGGACGAGACGAGCAGTACGTTCAACTGATAGTAATTGATACGCCCTGTCCATTATAGGATGCTCGATGCTCTTACTGCTCGAGATTTCGAGACAAAGTATTCCGATACTAGGTGAGGCTTTAAGGGAAGTGTTGTCGAAGAGCGGTGATACGACAAATGGGTTTTTTTAAGTGGTAACCGCGCAAACTTGAGTCTTCTAGGGGTGAAATTGGCAAAAGTAAGTTAAATGGTTTAATTTACCCTATTCCGTGAACTTCTCAAGAGAGGACTCGATAGAAGACACAAGGCCCTTGTATACGGCATCACCAGTTCTGTCGTGTGCCGTTGTGGTACCCATAATCTAGACGGCACCTTGTGCGAAGGAGCTTCCCACTGGTAAATACCCTTAATCGCCTCTTACAACACCCTTCAGCTTGGGACTTCCCTATTCTACTTATGCCCCTTGGAAGCACGTGACAGTTCATAATTAAGCACATGTACGATTAAATTCTCTTCAACAGGTCATGATAACTCATATTACATAAATCTAAATTATAATAATAAATTATCAGTGCACGTGCCAATAGCATAGATAAGCCTAGATAGATAGTTAAGTTTCACTTTTTAGGTATTATTATCTTTTTTTAATCATACATGTAAATAATGTGGAGAATTATTTTTTAAACCCCGCTATTATGAATCTTAAGGTAGACTTTTGGTCCAATTTTAGTAGGTTTTTTTAGTTTTTTATAGTTTTTTTTAGTTTTTTTTTAGCTTTTTCATGCCATTAATTCAGGAAATAGAACATAATTCACAGTTATCGATGAAGCATAAGTCACAAAATTATGCTACGAACTGCATCCCAGTCATTTCTGCAGCTATAAGTTTTTGATTTCTATATTCAATTTCAATTCTAAATTGGCGATGTTACATTGATATATTGGTCCAATTTCTTTTTCTGGCATATCAACAACTGACCGTTTAGGTTCTCTCTATTTTCAATGCATCCATGGGATGATTGATGATGCATTGGTATTTTTTTATTCATATTTTTATGGATATGGCAGTGACATTGGATATCAATAGCGGCCGTAAATCACTAAAACTTTTGCCCTTTGCTTCCCGGGTCATGAAAAGAATAGGGAAGTCCCAGTCCATAAGAAGCGACCAAGGGCATTAATAATAAGCAGTAATGTGTGGCCATTATTGTGTTTCGGTCTGAAGGGCACCGTAGCTAGTGAAGTCAATGGGCTAATGAGACTATACATTTTATGTCTCAAGGTGATGAGCGCAATTGTAATTCCGCTCAGAATTTTTGGGTTTTTCAAGAATCCTGGAATCCTACTCGCAAAATCGACAACGATATATTCGGAACGATACGATAATACTTCGAATATATCTCATTACCCTACTCTAACAAATGTTCGTATTCCATATCGTTTATCGTACCAACATCGTAACCAAAGACTAATATTTTGTTTTTTTTTTACGATGTTAGAGTGATTGAATTATGCGCAAACCTTGAAAAACTAAATATTATCTATGCTATGTCGCTGTTGAAGTGTCAAAAGTCAAAAAATAGTTTAGGCGCAATGGACCATGCAAGACTCTGCACCAACAATTTGCATCATTTATACAAAATGTAAATATTCAAAAATTATGTAATGAATATAATATGACCATTTAAAATTGAATAAATAATACAAAAATTGCGGATAATAAAATGTAAAAAAAAATAACTCGACCCTTCTCGCCGACTTTCTATTTCTCAGGCGGCCATTTGCATTACTTTCTACGCATAAACGATCAACAAAATGACTTAAATAACTTGGTAGTAAAAAAATCCTGTTAAATAGTAAATCACATATAATTATTTTAATAATATTTATTGTATGGCAAATATATCAATCCAACTTGATACGATACTAGCAACGACAGCCTAGAAGGTGTCGTTGAGATAATCGTAAAAGTGACGTTTAATTAGTTATCAAATTAGAATACTCGTATCTGACATTTTCAACTAACAGTAGGGTTAGGACCGGTAATATCGAAAATGTTTCGTTCGTTCAATCATCGTTTCGACATTGAATACGATGTAACTAAGAGTAGGATTCGACGAGGCGTATCAATTAGGCTGAGCGTCCTGATCGTCTCATCCCTTATGGTCATTAAAAGAAAACAAAAAATGTAACATAATATTTGTTACAGGTCGTGAAGAACCTTCAAGAATTGTATGGGAACGTATATAGTCTTCAAAATGTCATAGTAACTGGAACCCACACCCACAGCGCTCCAGGTGGACATCTCGTGGACTTCATCCTAGATATTAGTATCTTGGGCTTCTCCAAAGAATCTTACGATGCCTACGTTGCTGGAATCACCAGGGTAACTATTTTGAAATTTTACTTTTTTTAATAGATTGATTTAATAATTGATTTTAATAGTGCGAAAATGAACATGGACAAGACGAAGATCATGTCAAATGTCCATGCCGCACCTACTCCAGTAGCAGTAGGGAACTGTACTCTCGTAATTGCTGACGAGTACGTCTACCAAACAATCCAGTTAGGTAGGTCCACTTTTTCGGCTCTTACGAATAAAACGGCTCTCCATTTAGTAGTATATACTTACCATTCTAAGGCCTATCTCAGACGACAGACTATCCGTGACTCACTTTTAGTCTGTGATAATAAAACATATAGAATTATAAGCAGTACCGCAATCGACGCGCAAAATGTCTGACACACAAAATATCCTCGTAGATCTGACGGACCGCGCCGCACCGCTCCGTACAAAAAGGGCGCCAAAAACATTTAACCGATAACGTCCGCGTCATTAGTCAATAGTCAATACGCGCTAACGCGGACGACGCTCACATTATTCTGTCATCTGCACTTTCTAATGATTGACGTGTATCATGGCGCTAGACATCGATGTTGATTCAAGAAAACAGACCAGCGCTGTATGATACATCTTTGGCAGAGTATCATGACAGAAATTTAGAAAGAAAATTGTGGGATGAAATGTGCAAATTAATTTGGATATAGTTTTAATAATCGTTCTGAAAGAATAGGATGAACCCAAAATTCTCTATTCCTTCTCCTTTTTTATATCTCAAGTACGAAATAATACACCGCAATCTCTGTACTTCTATTGCGTGTACATTTTGCGCCCAATGCAGATCTTTGTGTGCCGTAGATTCGATAGCACAAATAGTGTGACATCTGCGGTAGGCCTTATGCAATAAAAAAATGAACACTTTTTAATTTTCAGAGTATAATCCGCGCCCACGAGAACATGGTACCAGCGCGTCTTTACTTTGGACGAACCAAAGTTTCTCTTGCCCAGATGAATCGATCTCCTTACTCTTACGGTTATAACCCACAAGAAGAGCGAGACAGGTAGAGTTTTAACACGCTTACATATGTTAGACGTATCTAGGCATGTAACAGAAACTAAACATGATTCTCACCCACTTTAAAATGTTGAATTGAATTGAAACTTTACACACTCATCAAGGACCGCTGAATATACAATAATTTTAACAGTTTGTTTCACTTGTATTAGCCTGGTCTGTATGTCTATTTCTGCGGCGTGCATTGGTTTTTTAGCAATGTAGGCATTGTAGATCTAACTAGTCGTAGTTGAGCTTTGGAATATGCGATATGGAGATTGCTAACCGTAGGTATTCAGTGGGTGTTCAAAAGGAGTTTGGTTATAAAATTACGGAACCAAATAAGTTTTAACACTGTATTTATTTAGGTTCATAACGAGGTAGGCACTGCCTTATTGTCTATTTGATATGCACGCCCCTGCCCATCAGTAAGCTAATACGAGTTATACAGATTCTCGCACCACTAACTGTTTGTATGTAACGGAATATTTGAAAGTGCTTTTGACCCTTCAAAAATTAGGATTAACTTGAAACTGCGCACACAGATCAAGGATGAGTGTCAATTTAATAATTTATATTGTCTGTCCTATTTTTCTTACCAGGATCTTCAGGATTAGCGATTTTATATGTCCGATACCCGGTAGTGTCTTAGTGAAAAAGACTTATGGCGCTTACTAATTCGATATTACTGAGACAGAGAGATTCGTTACTAAGACATTTTCATCATTTTAAGACGAAAATAAATAATAGAAAGAAACTAAAAAACACGCTTCTAAAGAAAATCAAACTAAAAAGTAGAAAATAATTTTTAATAAGCATCATAAGCTTTTTTTTTAATCTTACGATATTGATATTAGGCTTGGGCTCCAGACCTATACAGCCTACTATTAAATTAATTTTGTGATATATTTTTTTTTTTAATTAATTAAATAACCTACAGTAGGTTATTTAATTAATTTTAATTTAAATATTAATATCTTTTTTGTCTGAAAAACACACAAGGCAAATAAATTAAAGTAAATAGTATAAAATAACAAATTCTATCTCTGCACTTTTTATTGTGTTTGGCTGTATGGCTCATTTTCTTTGCCTTAATATAGATACATTTATGAGTAGATACTTTTGTGCACTTGTGCACAAAAATCGATTTTGTGCAGCCTATATCGTGCACAAATAAGCAATTTCAGAGCATGAAAAGTGAAGAAATTATTTTACCCTAAATTCATTTTGATCATCACACGGGTTCTAGGTACCTACGGTACATACGGTAAAAAAAAATAGTGGAATTGCCTATATTATTATGCCTATATATTGCTTATTATAATGGGTGTAACAGGCGTATTAAAATTGGATTGCGGGGCTGGGCTCAAAGGATCCGAACTGCAACGTCCTAAGGAGGAAATATAACTGTGCCTCCAGATTCTTTAAGCGGCATATCACTCGTGCGATATCGAAGCACGTCGTCAAAATCGGCGAGCAGCTTTCCAGTTACCCGACTGAAACACGCAAGTTCTGGTCGTTGTCGAAAGCTGCTCTTGGTAACTTCAACCAGCCGTCCCTGCCGCCGTTGCACATGAGGAATGACACCGTGGCCCATACGGAAAAAGAGAAAGCCGATCTTTTGTGCGCTCTTTTCGCCTCCAACTCGACTCTTGACGACAACGGAAAAACACCGCTGACCATGCCGCGGTGTCAGAGCTCTATGCCTGAAGTACAGTTCAGACAGAAAACTAATCGACGAGCTCTGTTTTCGTTGGACGTCAGAAAGTCGAGCGGGCCGGATGGCATTTCTCTAATCGTGCTTAGAACGTGTGCCCCTGAGTTGACGCCGGTGCTAACGCGTTTATTCCGGGACTCTTATTCAAAAGGCGGAGTCCCTTACTCATGGAAGTCAGCCCTAGTCCATCCGATCCAAAAAAGGAGACAGTTCGGATCCGGAAAACTACAGGCCTATTGCTATCACCTCCCTGCTCTCCAAAATCATGGAGAGCATTATTAACTGCCAGCTCTTGGTAACTGTTTTTAACTGTAAGAATATAGTTACATTCTTATAGTAGATTGGAAATAAATAGGTTTAATTATTATTATTATGTTTAATTTTCAGATATACTACAGACACAGATGACGAACTCACCCAACTTCGTATCTTGAGAGCTGATGGTAGACTGCACGGAGTTCTGAACTGGTTCTCCGTTCACACAACTAGCATGAACATGACCAATCATCTAATATCATCAGACAATATTGGATACGCGGCGCTCCGGCTTGAGGAAGAGTTAAATCCTGGACGGCTGGCAGGCAAGGTAAAATGTCTGCGAGTCCCTCTTAAGGTATAATAAGGCATAAGTGAACTGGGTTTCATTAAGGGTACATTAAAACCTTTTTTCTCCGTTACCTTCGACAATGCTTCAAAAAATATACCTATCTAAAGAAAAGTGCTCTACGCCTTTAAAGAAGTTTTCACTTCAAATATATGTTAATCTAAGCAATACAAAGCATGTCCTCTTGAATTCAAATAAATAAAATTTTACCATCATAATTTCAATGTGTATGAGTTTTCTGGTAGGAAGGCCCCTTGTTCTCTTATGAAGACATCATTTAGCAAGATTTTTGTTAGGTGCTTGGCATTCCTTTTCACATTTATATTTCCACTAACAGGGTGACATGCACAGTTATAGTACCTATAGTTTAAACGTAAAAGATTATATTACGGGATGTTAGCTAAGTATTTATTCACTCAACACTTTATTCAAATTCAAATATTTTTATTCAAAATAGGATATGACATCACTTATTGAAAGTCAAAAAAACCTACCACCATTCCAAAGCGAATGCCTCAGACCTGAGAAGAATGGGCGCAACAAACTCAGCGGGCTTTTTTTTTCATCAAAAAATATGTTTACAAAGAAATATTGTACAATTAAACTTATTATTTAATAGCCTGAGGGCGGTCGCTCCATTCTCAATCTGTGGTAGCATTATATAGTACCTTTACCACACAAACGTTTTTTAACAATTCTTTTGAATGACGTAATACTTTTGTTTTAAAAATCAAAAACTTATTAACTCGACTCAGCCGAGTAGTAGGCATTATATGCTTATGTCTGTTCCTGGTGTTAACATTATGGTTATGACAGTTTCTAGCAAATTCACTTATGTGCCTATGAACATACATTGTCGTCCCATTGACGGACAGCGTGTACGGAATACGGATAAGGTGAGTTACCGTCGATAAGTATATTGGGACTGAAAAGTCAACGATAGTTATGATTCTATTCTCAAGTAAGAGATAGACTGAATATTGGGAACGGCCGTTAACTCCTTACGAGTTGTCAATCAAAATTGGTTACAGTAACAAATAGAATCGCCTACTTATTCTATCTTACTGTATCTCCACCTTCGCACGACACGCCACAAGTAAGTATATCATCCCCACCATCTGGATGTGTGTGGCGGTCCTCCACAGTGCGGTTTTCAAGGAGCTTTCTTCCTCGTACTACGAAGCTGTGGAATGAGCTACCTTGTGCGGTGTTTCCGGGACGATACGACATGGGTACCTTCAAAAAAAGCGCGTACACCTTCCTTAAAGGCCGGCAACGCTCTTGTGATTCCTCTGGTGTTGCAAGAGAATGTGGGCGGCGGTGATCACTTAACTTTTGGTGACCCGTACGCTCGTTTGTCCTCCTATTCCATAAAAAAAATCTCCATTACAGATGTTCTTCTATCTCGCAAGGTTTGTTTGTCTATACGCTAGTATATTGTAAGTCTATGAATCAAACCCTTAATTATAAGCGGTGCCGCATTTGCGCTCATCATTTACATATAATATAAAATGACTAGTGTCTTATGGCTGCTATCCCAACAAATCGCCAAAATAGCGTATAGTTGAAAACATTTCATGGCGGTTTATGTAAAGCTTATATTTGAACAAAAAATAATTTTATATCTACAGAATATGAGAAGAAAATTCATGTTTTCCTTTCATTTATATTTTTTATAGAAAGTGCGAAAAAAAAATCACCAAAACACCCCTAACTTTCAGTTAATCATTCAATCTAGATAAAAATTGTACGAAAATTTATTAAATGTACACCAAATTATTGAATATAACATAGTGTTGTTAGTTTTGTAAAGAAAATTGTATAAAGTTTGTAATAAATTAAAAATGCTTCTGGAATTAGAAGAATTAAAACTATGGCATAATATACAAGAAGTACGAGAGAGGTCTCCTAGCTCCGAATTAAAACTGGCGATCTTGTACGAGAGAGATAATGTAGCTCCGCTCGTTTCCTCAAGGCCATTGGCTCGGTCCCCAGCCTTAAGACCTAGCAAAGGCACCCCGCCTTTGCTAGCGAAATTACTGGTACAATAGTACGAATAGTGCATGTTAAACTAAATCTTTGTAAATATTTCAGCCATCAGTTGTTGCTGGTTTCTTTGCATCAAATTTGGGCGACATCTCACCCAACATAAGGGGAGCGAGGTGCGAGTTAGACGGTCGAGAATGTGACAACCACTTTAAGCTCTGCGAGGGGAGACAGAGGTGCTTCTCACAGGGCCCAGGAGTAGACATGTTTGATAGCACAAAGATCATTGGCACCAGAGTGTATGAGGGTGCTTCTGTAAGTACACACGCTGTATCCATTGATATTTGAATAAAATCAAATTTCATTGACTATCTATTTAATTCATTCTATATCTTCATTGTGTATTTATTTTATTTGGAAAACTTACAGTATACATTACTTATGCAGTTTTAATAATAATAATTATAATAAAAAAAAAAACTTTTTAAAGTTTTAAAACTCGTTCAACTCTCCAAAAGTGCAGGTTGGAATACCATATCGTCTATAAATTTTGTCACAATGAAAACCAATATAATATTTGAAATGAAATTTAAACTACAAAAAGATAATATACCTACATATGTAATTGCAATGAAAACGTGAATTTATTCAGTAGTAAACACTCTTACTCCTTTTTTTAGAAACTTCTGCATGTACCTGGTGAAGAGTTAGTTGGTGAAATAGGCGTCGTGCATCAGTTTGTTGAAATGGGAGAAGAAACTGTTGCGAAATACGATCCCGTCACCAGGGAGTTCAATGTTGTAAGTTACGGTTCATTTGTAATGTTCTCTAGAAGAATGAAGTCCGAAAGAATAGTTATTTCATCATTTCAGCCGGAAGACGTTGACTGCTGGACAAAGGCCTCCGCCAAAGATCGCCATGACGATCGGTCCTGCACTGCCGTTATATAGTTATTTATAGCTATCATATAAACTTGATGGATAGGTAAATGTTACTTTAACATAACTTACTTCCTATTGATACCACAGAATGGTAAGGAGCGACCGCCCTCAGGCATTCATAGCGTTAACAGCAATTTAGTAAAAAAACAAATGCAAAGTTGGTTATAATTTTTACAAGCTGATCGAGAACTATCTAAACAGTAAACAAGTAAAAGAACTGTAGTTCTTGTAATTTTTTATCAATACCAGAAATTAGCTGTAAAAGTTTTGATGTAATAACTTACGTTGAGTTTTGGGGGTGACGAACTGATCTAGCCGCGGCATATATTTTCGTTTAACGCATTTTACCAAGCTTTCACGACTTTCATTACCATCTGGCCTTCCGCTGTACTGTGCAATCCTTATATAGCACTCAATGTAACACTGTTAATGTCACTGTCGATGTCGTGACAGTGACAATGATAGTTAACACATACTCTGTTGAGACTAGATGTCAGTACACTACAATTATTATATAATATGAAATACATTATAACAATTTTTTTCCCACACACCCAAAATAGTATACTGACAAGCGAAATTTGAAGTGATCTAGATGAAGGTTTTTACGCTATTTATTTAGTTATGAACTACCAACAGAATTACATGTGATACATTAACATTAAACAAGTCTTAGGTGCTAGGGATACACATAATTATATTAATAGGCAGTGACAGCATGCACACAAATACAAGTCGTACAAAAAGTTAAAATTTATATAATAACTAGCTGACCCGACAGACGTTGTTCTGTATATAATAAATAAAATAATGTTATTATATGAATTTGTCAATAATATATCATAACATCAAAAATTACTTCGTAAAATATGCACCCTGCTGTCGTAATAAAATTGTTTCACAGCAGAACTGTCAAACCGTGCGTCAATAAATTCTCTCATAGAAATTATGTATGGACCCATCAAAGGAAAAACAAAGCATTTTCCTATTTTTTCCTTTTAAACCTTCTCTGGACTTCCACAAATTATTCAAGACCAAAATTAGCCAAATCGGTCCAGCCGTTCTCGAGTTTTAGCGAGACTAACGAACAGCAATTCATTTTTATATATATAGATTAAAGGCTAAATAGAGTGTTGTACATGTCAAGTGTATACAATGAAAGGTACCTATATAAAAAATAAAAATACAAGAATAATAATAAAGAAAAAAAAAATTCACAATTTTAATATCTATGTGATATCTATCGCTGCAGAATCGAGTGTCATAATTAATTTATCTTTAAATTTTGTTATTTTATCAATGGATTTATCACTACTAACACCTTCATTCATTATATAGACTACTTAATCGGGGTATTAG
>CATIXQ010000025.1:3467944-3623794 GCA_949711755.1 Leptidea juvernica
AATTTGTATGAAACTTCTCGTATACATGTATTATACCTTGGTGTAAACAAGGGGTTATAGGAAAGAGTACATAACACGAAATAAAACTAATTTGACCATGGAGGAAGTCATGAACATGCTACGTAAAATTTAAAGGGAACTCGATGAGCAGAAGTCGACCATCTTAAAATCAGGGAAAAGGTTACAGAACAAGTTACGCAAAATATAAGTTACATGCGAGAAGAAAACTTTAAAGTAATGGAAGAAAAATATGTAAACCTTAAAGAAAAGCTGGAAAAACAAGAAAAGCGTTTATACTTTCTGGAAAAACTGGCAAGACAAAGGAATATAGTAATATTTGGCTTATCGGAAACAGAAACATCTTATGCAAATTTAAAAGCAAATGTAGTAAGCTTTTTAAACGAATACTTTTCTGTAGGCTTAGAACAAAGAGACGTTTAGGAAGCTAGGAGGATAGGAATGAAAGGAGATAAGCCTCGGCCCATTAGTGTTACATTGGCTACATTGGGATTAAAAATAAAAATTTTTCAAACAAAGAAAAAATTTAAATGATACTACCTACTATATAAAAGAAGACTTCCCCCAGCATATTTTAGAAAAAAGAAAGGAACTGCAACAGCAAGTAAATATTTAAATAGAGAAAGGAAACTCCGCAACCATCAGGTACGATAAATTAATAGTTTGTCATAAAAAATCAGAAATATTAGGCAATAAGAAAAAAACTCTCTCAATATCACCCGAAAATAAAACTGCTACGCGAACAAATCAGAAATCACAAATAAATAAAAAGAACAAAACTTAGACTGGATTACAGAGATCGTCCAGTTTATCAGAGGGAATTCTCAATTCAATTATACTAAACTTTTTAACTGCTAAAAACAATGATATGCCGATTAAACAAGTCAACAAAAATAGTAAGTACAACCCCCCCCCCCCTCTCCCATGGTTAACACATTACAAACACATTTAAAAAACAAAACATATCTTCCAAGCCGGTTTGGAAAGAAACAAACAATACTTCATAATCTATAACATCAGATCGCTTTCAACACATGAACGACGTGTAGAGCTTTAAGACATAAAGTGGGACATCATTGACTAACAGAAATTCGACGATTAGGCAATAAAGTAGAAGCATACGACAATTTTATCCACTGTTACACTGCTTTTATACATGGTAAGTATGGTGTAGGTTTTCTAATAAAAAAACTTTACAAAAAAAACATAGAAAGTTACCTTGGTTTCACAGATAGAGTCGCATTCCTCAACTTAAAAATGGATGGCACCATCTTATCTATTATTAAAATTTACGCGCCTACATAAAAAGCAAGCTGTGAAGAAATAGAGGCCTTCTATACTTCTATTAATACAGCAATGGAGTCAGCTCACCAGAACTTCATATTAATGGGTGACTTTAACCCATTTGTTACTAGATGCCTTTTTACGGAACACCTCACAAAAAAAAATTCTTACGTGGATTGAAGGTAGTTTAAGATTTATTTTTGGTTACTGTTCTGCTGATTAGGTGTCTAGCATTGCATTGAATGTGATTTCAGTGTATTCAAAAAGTGCTTATTGTGTGTGTTATTGAAAGGTTTTATGAAAAATAAATACGATGAATCGTAAAGTGTAATTTTAATATTATTATTCTTTCACACCACGCTCACGACGATTAGCGCTCAGTAATTGGTTTCAGCTAGCACACACCAGAGAAGACTTGCAATCCTTAGAGGAGGCCTTCATGGGTTCTTGCAAATATAAACTAAAACAAAAAAAAATACTTTAAATACTCACAATTAGTTTTACAAAAGTTACTAATTGTTTTACAAAAGTTAATAATCCTAGCAATTAATCCTGCAATTTGTTACTCTTTATTGCAAAAAATATAAGGTTTTTTTATTTTATTTTATTTATTTAAAATTTGTAATATTCATACATGGTTTCATTGACAAAATATCATTGTGCAAAATTAGTTATACAAGGGGGAGAAAATTATGAAATTATGTTAACACCTTTTGATTAAATTGTCACTTTTTAGATTCTCTGATATAAATTTTATTGTTATTGTAAAGAGCATATTGTTTCTGTAAAACGTGTTGTAAGGTTCTGGTCAACCAACAGGGTACCACGACAAGTAATCCATTGCTGGACATCGTCAGTAGCATCGTGGCCACGGCCACACCAGAGGACGTCGCTTGCCATCTACCCAAACCCATACTGCTTGCTACAGGCAGGGTAGGTATATACAGACACTATTATTATTATTATTACAGTTTAAAATAAGTATTGCAATGATTTACTTGCCGTATGCCATATTGAGTATTTAGTTATAATTGTCGATATTACAATCAATAACTTTATCTATTAACATTCTTTAAATCTTCTATTAAAGATTCTGAAACAGTTAGCTTATTGCCAACATTAAAACCCCCAATGTTCTAATAACCATTACATCATCCAAACGAGTGTTGTAATGTTGTACTGAATTTCATAACAACACTCCTATTTTTTTTTCAATCCCTTCATGCTCAAAGAGTTTTAACAGACAGCCACATTCTTATTGCTCGATGCGTGGTATCTGTATGAATTTCAAAAGAAGATCATTTTCGTTTACGCGCGTTCCATACTACCAGAACGTCGGGCGCTGTAAAAAAAGTAGGTTATTCGAATGCCCGCCATTTTTCTTCGATATTTTTATTGTTTTGTTTACAAAAAGTGAGCGATTCAATTTAAACGCAGCAAAAGAACATAATATTCAAGTGAATTTAAATTAGTGCACTATACAAAATGTAAATTACCACTAAAATAAATAATTCTTTCATTAATACTTAGCTTATTTGTATATAATCAGTAATGGGTGGTTACTACTAGGACTGGCTGTTTTAATGTTAGCAGTAAGCTTACAGTTTCAGAATCTTTTAGAGGATTCATATTCTGGGTGTAGGTAAAGTCTTGTATGCAACTGTTAATTAGGTATTAAAACACTCATGTGATACTATTATCACACTCGGCTTCGCCTCGTTTGATAAACCCACATTCGTGTTTTAATACCCCTTATTACACAACAGTTGCATAAATAACTATTACAGAATAATCACTACCTACTAAGTGGATTAAAACGTAACGTCCATTGAGCACGTGGTTTCGTGCGCACTCCGAGACGATCCAAAAGTAACTGCAGGTTTTTTTTTGTATATGTACATTTACGTATTGAAGACCCTGAAACGGGGCCCAGATGTCAGACTACCTACCTACTAAATGCTCTATGCTGTCAGCCCTGAAGGCTTTTACAGCGACATAGGACGTTGGCCGTGGAGCGTCGTCGCGGCGTCTCCTGAGGAGACTTGAACCTCGGACCGGCTGTGTGCTTGTGGGGTACCTTTAACTGCCGGTTTTCATATGACACCCTGTTTTTATAAGTTGGCCGCCCCACCAGAGCTCGGTGTTCATTAAGGACATTGGGTGATATTATTTTACCTAAACTATCTGATATTGTGATACATTGCCAACTGCATCTGTTTGTCCTAATTTGACAAAGACCTCTTCCAACTTTTTTTAATGGAATAGGAGGACAAACGAGCGTACGGGTCACCTGTTGTTAAGTGATCACCGCCGCCCACACTCTCTTGCAACACCAGACGAATCACAGGAGCGTACGCGCTTTTTTTGAAGGTACCCATGTCGTATCGTCCCGGAAACACCGCACAAGGAAGTTCATTCCACAGCTTTGTAGTACGTGGAAGAAAGCTCCTTGTAAACCGCACTGTGGAGGACCGCCACACATCCAGATGGTGAGGATGATATCCTAACTTGTGGCGTACCAGTGGGAGGCTCCTTTGCACAGGATGACGGCTAGATTATGGGTACCACAACGGCGCCTATTTCTGCCGTGAAGCAGTAATGTGTAAGCATTACTGTGTTTCGGTCTGAAGGGCGCCGTAGCTAGTGAAATTACTGGGCAAATGAGACTTAATATCTTGTCTCAAGGTGACAGGCGCAGTTGTAGTGCCGCTCAGAATTTTTGGGGGTTTCAAGAATCCTAAGCGGCACTGCATTGTAATGGACAGGGCGTATCAATTACCATCAGCCTGCACGTCTGCTCGTCTTGTCCCTTATTTTAATAAAAAAAAAAGTTGGAATTCGGCGGCAGGAATCAGGTAAAACAGCTCTTCGGAACATTCCCCGTGATAAATGCGGTAGAAGACACACAATGAAGCGACGTCTCTACGCAACGCCAAGTGATCCAGCCGTTCACAGAGTACTGGGTCCCCGACAATTCGAGCTGCTCTGCGTTGCACGCGGTCAAATGGATCGAGCTGATACTGGGGTGCGCCAGACCAGAGATGACAGCAATACTCCATGTGTGGCCGGACCTGCGCTTTGTACAGCGCTACAATGTGGGCCGGCTTGGAGTATTGCCGTGCTCTATTTATGACGCCCAGTTTCTTTGAAGCCAGTTTGGCTTTGCCCTCCAGATGGCCACGGAATTGGCAATTGCTCGAGATTTCGAGACCCAGTATTCCGATACTAGGCGAGGCTTTAAGGGAAGTGTTCTCGAAGAGCGGTGATACGGCAAATGGGGTTTTTTTAGTGGTAAACGCGCAAACTTGAGTCTTCTGGGGGTTAAATTGGACAAGGTACAACTTACCCCATTCCGCGACCTTCTCGAGAGAGGACTCGATAGAAGACACAAGTTTCTCCCGGCACTGGTCGACGTTTTCCCGAGAGAGACCTGCATGGCCCGTGTATACGGCATCACCAGTGCTGTCGTCTGCATAGCAATGCATGTTGGCGGTGTCCAACATATCATTGATATGCAGAAGAAACAGCGTGGGAGATAGCACACAGCCTTGGGGCACTCCAGCGTTCACGGGCTTGGGATTCGAGCAATAACCGTCGATAACGACCTGTATGCTGCGCCCAGTGAGGAAGCTGGAGGTCCACTTGCATAAGCTCTCGGGAAGCCCAAATGATGGAAGTTTTGCGAGGAGCGCCTTGTGCCATACACGATCAAAGGCCTTCGCTATATCCAGACCAACTGCCAGGCCTTCCCCCTTGTTTTCAATAGCCGCCGCCCATCTATGTGTTAGGTATACCAGAAGGTCACCTGCCGACCGACCATGGCGAAAGCCGTATTGTCGGTCGTTGATAAACTGGTGACCCTCTAGGTATACCAAGAGCTGACGGCTAATTATGCTCTCCATGATTTTGGAGAGCAGAGAGGTAATAGCAATAGGCCTGTAGTTTGCCGGATCCGAACTGTCTCCTTTTTTTTGGATCGGATGGACAAGGGCTGACTTCCATGAGTCAGGGACTACGCCTTTGGAATAAGAGTGCCGGAATAAACGCGTTAGCACCGGAATCAACTCAGGGGCCCACGTTCTAAGCACGATTGGAGAAATGCCATCCGGCCCGTTCGACTTCCTGACGTCCAACGAAAACAGAGCTCGCCTAACAGTTTTCTGTCTGAACTGTACTTCAGGCATAGAGCTCTGACACCGCGGGATGGTCGGCGGTGTTTTTCCGTTGTCGTCAAGAGTCGAGTTGGAGGCGAAAAGAGCGCACAGGAGATCGGCTTTCTCTTTTGCCGTATGGGCCAGGGTGTCATTCCTCATGTGCAACGGCGGCATGGACGGATGGCTGAAGTTACCAAGAGCAGCTTTCGACAACGACCAGAACTTGCGTGTTCCGGTCGGGTAACTGGAGAGCTGCTCGCCGATTTTGACGACGTGTTTTGACTTTGCACGGGCGATTTGTCGCTTAAAAAATCTGGAAGTACGGTTGTATTTCCTCTTAAGAACTATGCAGTTCGGATCCTTTGTGCCCAGCGCCGCAACCCAAGTTCGATACGCCTGTTTTTTGCAGTCAGATGCTGCTTTAACTGACGCATCGAACCAGGGCTGTGATCTGCCACCGATCGGTACTACAGAGCTTGGTATAAACATATCCATGCCCTGTAGTATCACATCGGCTACTGCAACGGCGCAGGCACTAGGATCATCCGAAGGGAAACAAACCCTGCTCCAAGGGTAAGATGCAAAAAAGGAACGCATCCTATCCCAATCTGCGGGTCGCTGGTGGTCTGCGACGTGGGCGTCGGATAGGCACTACACTCCTGACCAGGCAATGGTCGGTAGTTCCGAGAGGGGCGTCGACAATGACCTGGGAAATGGCCTCCGGTCCTCGACACTAACCTAAACGAAACATAGCGGCACTAGGCCGCTACTTCACGCCGGTATTCTGTGCGAGTGTGGTAATTAACCCAGACGAGTCTGGCCCGATTGTGCTGACGTCAAAAGACGGCTGCGTGACTCTCCCACTTCTAAAAAGCCCTTAGTCGCCTCTTACGACACCCATGGGTCTGGGACTCCCCTATTCTTTTTATGCCCCGAGGAAAGTACAGGGCAAATACTTATCTCACGTGATGCGTATACGATTTTTTACTACCTAGATGAAAATATCGCTTTTAGCACCTGGCACGATGGACAAAAGTCGTCTTGCCTGGAGAGAATCGGCCACTTTTGTCTCCAGGGACTAAAAGCGAGCTTTTCATCAAGGTGGGAAAAATATATATAATATCCGATACTAGTTGGTACCAACACCATGTATCGTGAGTAAAGCCGATTAAAATTATTAATTTACTTAATGTAAATACTCGAGTTCCTTGAATAAATTGAAAGAAATAAAGTCATAAAAAATCTTTTTTTTTGTACAGTACACACAAATTATAAATAAATTATTTGTATGTATTTTTTTCAAGGCTGACTTTCCGTTTCCGTGGCACCCCAGAGTAGTATCTATATCGGTGCTGATGTTGGGAGGTCTTATGGTGGCGGGAGTACCCGGAGAACCCACCACCATGGCCGGCAGACGAATGAAGGATGTCATCAGTGCTGCGATGGAAGCTCGAGGTCTCGAACCCCGCGTTGTTGTGTCCAGCTTGACTAACGAGTATATACATTACGTCACCACTTTTGAAGAATATCAGGTGAGCAAGGAGTTCCTATTTACTACATGGCCACATTATCTCTGGACCTCGCTGGAACCTTCCGTTTCCCTTTCACCCCCTCCGCTCGTCCTGTTGCGTCAGTACAGTTTGCAGTTTCATTACCGTTGGGTATATGTCGTGATATTTTCGTGTTAGCACTGCTTTGTTTTTGAAGTTTTCATTGTTACTTTTTGATGTTAATGCAATTTTAATCTTCTGGCACGAGACTCTAGAGAGTTTGGCGAGTCAACATGTCCTAAGGATGACTCGTGTAGAGGCGAAACACGTGTTGAATTGTTTTAAGGCAAATATTGGCGGAATTAACACTAAGGAAAACTCAAAACATTTGGATAACTTGTACATTGTTTAAACCTTCATCTTATATACTGGTTGGGATAGATATTCAAACTTCAATCAAAATATTGAATTTTACCATGACATTTAAAAATGTATTTATAATATAACATTTGAATGATAATTAGAACTGCAGCTAAGCCTATTGTTGCTTTATAAAAGGCAGGAGCGCAAGCAGGCTAGACCATAGAACAGAAAATTTTTGTTCCGTGGGCTAGACTGAAGATGGATGAGCACGAGTGAAGTACCAGAGGAACCGCAGGATTGTTGCTGGCCTTTTAGATAGTTGCCAGTGCTAATTTGAAAGTATCCACATCAGATCGACGAGGAAACATCGCGGAAGAAACTCCGTTTTTCAGTCTGCTTGATCGTGGAGGAATGCTTCTTGAAAACGTTGATGAACACCCAACACCCCAATGGTGACTATTTGACTTGTAGGAATATGATAGCCCATTAGTAGAGCCATTCAAATTTTTCCACTTACTCCAATTTTTTTTAATTATTAATGTTTGCAGATCCAAAGGTATGAAGCAGCTTCGACGATCTATGGGCCGCATACGTTAGATATATTTCTCAACAAATTCAGAGAGTACACAAACATTTTGATTGAGGTAATTCTTATTTTCTTTGTTACACTTGCACAGATTAAATAACTTTTTGCTATGTGACACTACTAGCCACATAACTTGCACATAACGAAAAAGTATTCTTAAAGCTTGTAACATGAAACATGTTGTACTTATTTACAAGAAAATAATATATATTGAGGACGGCAGTTTATTTTAGTGAAATATGATTCCAACAATTTACACTAATATGGTTCAATACCTCGCGCTTGGCAACAGCTGTATCGTGTACTACAAATACGCGTGCGATGAAAAAAATCACACAGATTGCAAAATAAATTAGCGATAGTCGCGAGTGATTTATCTTTTACATTTTCTGTGTAAACTAATTCGTCATAACTTTAGAAAAGTCGTGACAACATTAAATCATAGATGTAAATACTGATATTATAAACTTTATTTTCGAAATATGTTTTATTATAAGTTTCCGCTAGATGGCGTTAATATGTAAAATATATTATCTAAATCTCTCACTCCGTGAGCGAATTGCTTATGTAAAGGAATGTCTTTGCCTGTCTTTATAATGATAATGTATATCTCCAGGGTGGATCAGTCCCCAGTGGACCAACACCAGCTGACTACAGAGACAACACGATATCACTTATCCTGCCCGTGGTGATGGACTCCGCGCCGCTCGGCCAAAGGTTCGGAGATGTGATCCAGCAGCCCCCAGCAGTGCTCAACCAGGGAGACACCTTGCGGGTGTCCTTTGTAAGTTGACACTTGAAAGAAAGAAAGAAGAAAGAAAAATAATTTATTCTGCAACTTCAACCTACCAAACAAGTAGACCTATTTATTCATTTATATTAACATGCAGAATTAGAGTTCACCTCAGAATACTGGTCATACCCACAAGTGATATGATCAGCGCTGGTCTTCCGGATAACCCCAGGTGGTCTATCGGATTGTCATACTACTAGTAAAGTTATACATACATATATGAAGGGTTACCATACTAATTATATTATTAAAATAGAAAAGTAATAAAAACGAAACAAAAATAAAAATAATGTAATAATTACAAGTGAGTACCAATTCCGCCAATGAATGAGTGCTAATTTTGCTGATATTAATACGAATTCAAATTCAAATTCAAATATTTTTATTCAAAATAGGATGTGAAATCACTTATTGAAAGTCAAAAAAACTACCACCCGTTCCAAAAATGAATGCCTCAGGCCTGAGAAGAATGGGCGCAACAAACTCAGCGGGCTTTTTTTTTCAATATGTTTTACAATTAAAGTAACATTTACAAAGTAACAAAGTAACATTGTACAATTAAACTTATTATTTAATAGCCTGAGGGCGGTCGCTCCATTCCCAATCTGTGGTATCATTAAGAAAGTCATTTATGTTATAGTAACCTTTACCACACAAACGTTTTTTAACAATTCTTTTGAATAACGTTTTGAACATTTTCTGGGATCTTGCTGTAAAAGCATATACATCGCCCCACAAAAGACTTACTAACTCGACTTAGCCGAGTAGTAGGCATCATCAGTTTATATGTCTGTTCCTGGTGTTAACATTATGGTTATGACAGTTTCTGACAAATTCACTTATGTGCCTATGAACATACATTACATTATCAAGAATATATTGAGAACGTACAGTCAATGTCAGTCGATTCATGCGAAGTTCAGCGGTCTCCTTGAAATTTAAACCAGTCGGTGGCGGTGTACGGCGTGGCACTCAATTGTTTTGTCTCCCCAAGATTGCTTAGCGGCCATGTTAATCGTGTGTATGTGTGCGTGCGTTGATCCGGGCGTTCTAGTATGAAGATAAAGTACTGTTCTATTACTGTATTGTGACTACTACAGTACCAATATTTTAAAGATATACTTTTGGCGTGTTTGGGAAAAATAATGAGATTGAATTTTTATGTTCCAAAAATTTAAATCTTAAAATAACAGGATGAAGTTGGTTTCTAAATTATCTTGATAAGTATTATGGAGGCGATACAATATCATTTGACCAGTAGGAGACTCCTTTGCACAGGAAGGCGGCTAGATTATGGGTACCACAACGGCGTCTATTTCTCCCGTGAAGCAGTAATGTGTAAACATTACTGCGTTTCGGTCTGAAGGGCGCCGTAGCTAATGAAATAAGTGGGCAAATGAGACTTAAAATCTTATGTCTCAAGGTGACGAGCGTAATTGTAGTACAGCTCTGAATTTTTGGGTTTTACAAGAATCCTGAGTGGCACTGAATTGTAATGAGTAGGGCGTATCAATTACCATCAGCTGAACGTCCTGCTCGTCTCGTCAATTATTATCATTAAAAAAATCATGGAGTGTAACGCGTAGTTTAACGTGTGTACACACAATTTTTCAAAAGAAGAGTCTCGTGCCAGATTTTGGCGAGACAACACGTCCTGAGGATGCCTCGTGTAGAGGCGAAACACGTGTCGAATTGTTTTAAAAACAAATATTGGCGGAATTAACACTAAAGAAAACTTAAATCATTTGTATAATTATGGATTTCCGCAAAGTAACGCCTAATTCAATAAATTTTCTTAAATTATTATTTGACAAGAAACAATAATAAGAGCTTTATTATAATTATAAAATATAAATAGCTGTACTATTATCTAATATATAAAATTCTCGTGTCGCGGTGTTTGTAGTTAAACTCCTCCGAAACGGCTTGACCGATTCTCATGAAATTTTGTGTGCATATTGGGTAGGTCTGAGAATTTTCGTCCCCCTAAATGTTAAGGGTAGGCCACCGAAATTTTTTTATTTTTATTTTTTATTTTTTTATGATACAACTTTAAAAAATACATACAACTTAAAATTTTCACCCGTCTACGATAAACACCTATTTTTCTATCGCGATTTTTATATTATTCTGTTAAATCCACAGATCCGCAATAGGGTTGCAAGATGGCAATGGATTTTTTTATTTATTACTTTATATGGCAATACAACGTTTGCTGGGTCAGCTAGTTATATATAATAAGAACATTGACGTGAAGAAAATAAAGCCGAACCAAAGCCGTTTAAAGCACTTTTTGAAGTTTTAGCACTTATAAGAAAAAGCGGCCCAGTGTGAGTTGGGCCCCGCCCATGAAGGCTTCTGTAGCAGCAAGTAACATAGTACAAAAGTTCTTATGATAATAATAATAATGAAATACTTTTTACACAAATTATCTTGCCTCAAGTTAAGCATACTCTAAGGCATAGCCGGCATCTTCTTATAAAATTTCTTTTTAAACTTTTTAACGCCCTTTCATTATTTTTGACTTTTTCACTCACCACATTCAGTTTTTGTCTTAGCTGTCTTTCGTTATCGTTAACGGTTTCATATACGGATTCTTTAAAATATCCCCATAAAAAATAATCCAATGGATTAAGATCAGGTGATCGAGCTGGCCATGGGATTGTACCTCCTCGTCCAATCCACCTACTTGGGTAAGACTCGTTTAAATATTCCCTCACTTGTCTGCAATAATGAGCGGGTGCGCCATCATGCTGTAACCACATCCTCTCACATACCTCCTGTGGTACATTTGCTAATAAATTACTTAAGTCATTTCTTAAAAATTGCAAGTACCGAGCACCATTAAGCCTCGGTGGGAGCTCAAATGGACCAATAAGTTTACCATCTAAGATTCCAGCCCACAAATTGACTCCAAACTGGTGCTGGAATCTATCTTCTCGTACAATACGTGGATTCACAACAGCCCATTCATGTAAATTATGAATGTTAAACACTCCAACTCTTTTAAAACACGATTCATCGCTCCATATTGAATTGAAAAATAGTGGATCTTGTCGGCATCGGCGAAGCATCTCTGCACAAAAATCTATCCTCCGTTGATAATCAGCAGGTAATAGTGCCTGCACTCGTTGAATATGATAAGGGTATAAACTGTTTCTTTTTAAAATGCGATGTACTGTTGTTTTTGCTATACCAGTACGTCTTGAAATACGACGAACACTCGTAGAAGGTTCTTCTGTCACTTCGGCCAGTATTTGAAGTTCATCGACTCTTCTAGGTCTTCCCACGTTGTTTGCAGCTCCGGGAATTCTGCCTTCTAAATACGCGTTATTTACACGGAGAAAAATTCGATGATCCGGATAGCGGTCGCGATTAGGATAGCGCTCACGATACGTACGGGCTGCTTGCCGAGCGTTTGCATTACACAGACCGTAAATAAAATACATCTCAGCATATTCACGAGGAGTATAGGTATTAGGCATTTTATAAAATCCGGGCAAACAGTATCCAAATCACAAAGACAAACAAGGTCCAATTCAAGCGTCAGTCACCAAAAAAAAGAGTCGTAATGGTAGCGAAGTAAAAAACACGTGTGCAGCTACGAGCTATGAGCAAGTCTCTGATGAAACTAAGAATAATTTGAAAAATTAGGGTGTGGGGATCATAGGCGTCGGCCAATAGGACCCCGTAAACGAAAAAGGTACCTGAGCGAGAAAGAGATAGCATATTGTGTTATCTCTCTCTCGATAACAAAATAATTCTCAGAATAGATAGCGCTTAAATGTTTCTCGCAATTGGAGTCTAAAATTGGTTATTAAGTTATTTTTTTTGTAAAATGTAATATTGTTATACCTTTTTGGAATCAGTATGAACTGCAGATGTTTTTTAAATAATGGTCCGCAAGGCTGTCATACATTTTTTTTGCACTAGCTTGCTTCAAACATCACGTTGCAAATTTAGTTATTTGATATTTGCGCATGTTTTGGTTTTTAATTTTTAATTTGGCAATATTTATTCACAAAAATGGATTTAATTGTGAAGACACATGTTTCCTCAGCCACCTTAAGTTAAGAAACAGGGCAAAATAAAAATAAAAAATATTTTTTTTCAACTTTTGTGTTGATAAGGGTAGAATTTTCAAAATAATGCTTAAAAAATCATATCTTTTGAACTACTGGCCCTAGAACAGTAAAATTTGGTGTTTTCGAGAGATGATGACCACCCCTATCACGGGTATCCCGTTGGTCCACTGATTACGGGACACCCTGTATAGCGTGTGTTATGGGTTACAAGACAACGATATATTTAATACAATATACTTACTTAAACATACATAAATACATTTAAACATCCATGACTCGGAAACAAACATTCATATTCATCATATAAATGCTTGCACCTACCGGGATTCGAACCCGGGACCTCTAGCTTTGTAGGTAGGATCGCTAACCACTCTGCTATACAGGTCGTCTTATAGGTAGTTCGTTGTAATAATTTATCAAGTATTCATAAAAAACTACTTAACAGATCTCGTTCAAACCAATTTTCGGTGGAAGTTTGCATGGTAATGTAAATCATATATTTTTTTAATTTTATCATTATCTTATTTTAGAAGTTACACACATCTTACCTATTTGGAAGCTTCTCTCGCGCAATTTATTCAGTTTAGAAAAAAATTACATGATAAACCTCACTAAAATATCATTTTTGAAGACCTATCCAAAGATAGGTATAGGTCCGTATTGGTTTGATGAACAAAATATTTGAGTTTCAATTCTAAGTATGGAGAACTCCTAAAATTTATTGTTTTTATCGTATTTTTGTGTGAAAATCTTAATGCGGGTCACAGAATACATCTACTTACAAAGTTTCAATAGTATAATTCTTATAATTTCGGAAAAAAGTGGCTGTGAAATTCGGACGGACAGACAGACACACATAACGAATCAAAATAATGAACAAAACAAAATAATGGCCGCATTAAAACCTTACAAAGCTCACTAGAATCGTGTGTACATTGATCATAATTACACCAATATTGATTTGTGTACATTGATTATAATTACACAACAGTGTCATAATAATAATAATAATAACGGTCTTATAGCAAAGAGCCTCGACCATCATCTCAAGAGGCTCTCACTTAATAACTGGATAAAGGGTCAGTTACAGAAAGCAGCTGTTTTGGGACGCATCGTGCGGAAGTTCCTCAGTCTGTCGCCCTAACCACCGCGCCGGCGGAATTGTCGTGAACCAACGCCGGCGGGACTCTATTTTTTATATTTATATTTGTAATATTGTTTTTTATAAATATGTTATATATATAAATGTAGAAAATAAGATGAAATTGTAATAAAGAGAACAATAATAAAAACATTTACTTCAGGCCACATATAGCCAATAAAATGTTAGTAAAATCTTATTTTAGGTTTAGTAACACATTAAATACATTTATTTGAACACTTTAATTTCTGAAGCCAATGTCTTCATTACAATATAAAAACCATTCACTACATTTAAAACAATATTGGAACTTTTACTGATGCGGTCTCTAATAAAAAAAATATTTTTTCTAATTACTGCATAAAAATCATTTACCCTATACATATAAACACCCTCTACATGTAAACATTAAGGCCATAAACATCCTAAATGTGTTGTTATATAATGAATTATTGTCAACCAGGTGGGTGCCAACCCTCGCAACGATCTCCGGCAAGAGACCAGTCACGTCGTGGTAGAGAGGTGGGAGATGGGGAACTGGACTATCGTGGCCACTGACGCTGATTGGAATACCAAGTAATTATATTTATATGAAACTCGCATTTATACCCTCCTTACCAGTGGGAGGCTGCTTTGCACAGGATGCCAGCTAGATTATAGGTCCCACAACGGCACCTATTTCTGCCGTGAAGCAGTGATGGGTAAGCATTATTGTGTTTCGGTATGAATAGCGCCGTAGCTAGTGAAATTACTGGGAAAATGAGTAGAGTAGAGAATGAGTAGTTGTAGTACCGCTCAGATTTTTTGGGTTTTTCAAGAATCCTGAGCGGCGCCGTGAAATTACTGGGCAAATGAGATTCAACAACTTATTTCTTAAGTTGACGAGCACAGTTGAAGTACCGCTCAGAATTTTTGGTTTTTCAGTAATCCTGAACGGCACTGCATTGTAATAGGCAGGGCGTATCAATTACCATCAGCTGAACTTTCTAATCGTCTCGTCCTTTATAGTTATAAAAAGAATTGCTTCTGACCCACTGCATGAATTTGAGACCTCGATTCAATCATATCTGATTCGATCTCGCAGGGAAACTCCGAGCAAACTCCATTGCCCTCTGAGCGACCATGAGCTTTCTCATCAGGCACATAGCATATCTGTATTGTCTGAATAAAAGTGGACGTAATAAGCGATATTTGTAAAAGTCTTCTTCCACCTCTCTTGATCGGTTTCTGGATTGTTTGTAGCTGATCGTGTAATTTCCCTATAATATATTAGATAAAAAAAAGGTATAACAGCCACTATGCTTAGCGTACGTGTGAAAAAGCCGGGATTCGATCGAGACCAGGGCGGTGCTTCAGTATCTCCAGAGGTGCCACATTGACAGATCGTGTCGCTTCGACACAATATTGATACGATCTGTTCAAGATCACCAGGATATATTGGATGAAGCCAGCGCAGGACCGATCGTCGTGGAGATCTTTGGGGGAGGTGTTTGTCCAGCAGTGGACCTCTTCGGCGTGATGGGGCCTCCACTGAAACGCTTTTACAGGTTTCTAGTCAAATAATCCAATTTTATTTTACCCTAGATTCCTGTGGAAGCGTGATTCAACAGTGCTGGGTACAAGTACAGCGACCTTCGAGTGGGTGGTGCCTCACGACACGATAACGACACAGTATCGTGTCGTGTATTACGGGACAGCGCGCCGGGTTATGGGGACGTTCTCTCCGTTCACTACAGTTACTAGTAACTTTACAATAACGAGAATACAAGCCTGATTTTAATATCTGTTGTATTATTAATATCGTTAAAGTCCCGCATCCGATTGTTTACTATAGTTAGCTAACAGATCAATGGTAATCATCCGAAGAAACAATGTATTATTTAAAGGTCGAGAGCAGCGTAGATCTAGCCATTCACAGTGTGCTCTCATCTCTAGTCGTCATTCCAAATGCGACGCAAAGCTATCAGTTACTTGCATCAGGCCTGCCTCACTCCTCATGTAAGTATCGAAATCGTAAGTTGGTACATGCGTCGGCCTCTACAGAGTATCCCAGCCAGTAAGGACTCAGTGAGCCACGCGCATGCTTAGTCGTCACCTACTAAACCAGTTTGAGCGATCATTTAAAAATGGAGAAATATAAATAAAGAAAAGCATATTAAAGATCATTGCGATCCAAATTTTTTTGTTAAGTTTCCTAAATACTCTAAAACATTCTAACTTAAAGTGATTGTTATTATAATGATATTACCATTCATTATAGCTACTATCTTAAAATAATAACGCTTAGAACGTGAGTAGGCCCAAGCGAATTGAAGCACTTTCAATGTGGTCGTTTATGACCACATACGTTTCCTGCCGCGTCAGTGTCATTCTGTCAACTTCCAGTACAATCAGTGCGCGAAATTCAATTAAAAAATTACTAACTGTGCAGTGAAAGGGTGTCACAAAACGTCTTATTATAACAATATGATAAGATAATCACATTTCACACCTAAATACTATTTCTCAACTTTTATTTAAGCTAATACATTCGTCAAAACAGAAAAATATTTTGTAAACAAAACAGACGCCATTAAAAAAATATGTTGCCAGCTATGACTCCGCTATTCAGCTATTTCGGAACACACTTCACTCCTGTTCAAAGTGAAAAGAAACCACAATCTATCCGATATAGTTAATTTAATTTAATATGATATAATGAATAACCTATTGTCAATTTGCAAATAATAACGTAATTAGTATAAAATGTATGCACAGGTAATGCAAATTCTTGCGCTGATCTTTTCAGGTTTGAGACATGGCTTCGTGGTATAAATGAGTGCCAGATTCAGACTTTAAATACCTATGTAATTAAAATATCAACCGTTGAAAAAATTATAACTTATCATACCAGCATTATAACGGAAGTCATTCCTTTGCTAATTTATCTCTCCAATTAACGTGTCGGGAACTAGTGATGATATTATAAAGTCTAATATAGTACCTACGGAGTACAGAGCGCTTCCTCATACATCATCTTGTCAACAAAGTCGCTATTGATAATAGATTTTACCGTCAATGTCATATGGTTCAATTTACACCAGAACTACACAACTTAGTGTGTCTTTTATTAGATAACTCTTTATAGGTCTTAATTGAACAATAAATACACATAGACGGAGTGCTGTATATCGAGTATATTTGTAACCTTTGGAGATATTTTAATAAGTCTCTGTGAATTCAAGAAGGGAAAAACAGGTGTGTTTGCAACAATTTCGGACAGTAAGCAACCATAATATCTATCAACAACCATTCGTCAAAATCGAGGAGTGCAATTTGGCACTAGATTTTTCATTATACACCTAAATCGGAGTTACCGTTTGGCACGCTACGCCCTGACCAAGTTCTGACTCTCATTTTGTTTATAGGATAGTTTATTTATATAGTCTTATAGCTTGTTTAAATAGTTTTTTTATATATTCTCTCATATCATCCTAATTATAACCAATTTATTAATGCACTTAAAATAAATGCGCTAAATAGACGCTGCGCGACCGCCAAAATGGCGCCGATCTATGGCTCTTGCCGATCGTGGAAGGTAAAAGTTACTATCACTTCAGAAAAGAGGGAATAGGCAAGAATCTCATGACTCTTTCCAGGTGACCCTGTCCATCCATAAGATATGATACATACTAATATGATAATACTGATACAAAGAACTTAAACAAATTGAATATCTCGACTCGGTAAGTGAACCCATTTACTTTCTTAGTCAGCTTAAAAAAACAATGATGCTCTATCTAATTGTTCATCGATCAATGAATGGTTAGTAAATCGCCATTACTCGATCGCAATGTGTGCAAGAAAACGTGTTCAAGTCTTGTTCGGAGTGAAAAGGAATATTACCACAATTGTATAATATGCTCTACTGACTATTATATCTCCTTTGGTGACCAAAATATTTCCGCAACTGATCAATATATTTGTGTTGTGAGACTTAATCGATTGGTAAGTCTTTAACGCAATATCGCAAAATATCTTGTTTTTATTTCTTTCTTTTTGTGATGTTGGATTTTTTTCTATTTCTTCGATGCTAGAATTCTTTGGACATATTGCTCGCAAAGAGTGTCATAATCTGGAACAGCTGATGGTAACAGGCAAGGTCGATGGCAGGCGTCCCAGATGACGCAGTCCCACGAGATGGTCGCACCAAATACGATCTGATCTAAACATCAATTTCCATGATGCCCTTCATAAGGCTAAGGATCGCAGCAGATGGAGGGGAATCGTACGGGAGAAACTGATGCAGCAGGGGAGTCACGACCCTCAGTAATGAGGAAAACGACGCGAGGAGGAGGATATCTTTCTTTTTGTGGAAGAGGAGGACAAACGAGCATTCGGGTCGCGTGTTGGTGATCACCGCAGCCCACACACTCTTGTAACACAGGAGGAATCACAGGAGCGTTAAAGTATAACATTAACATAAATAGCAACAAACAATCAAGCAGAGAGGATTGGTTGAAATTTACAATAATTGGCGCCATATCGTTATATCGATTATTAATATAGATATATTAGAAAATACCCTTATTTAAATAACATGCATACATTGCATTTTTTTTCCATGAAATAATACCTATTCGATAAAATGTCTTCTGAAAACATATGTACTTATGCCTGAACAGAAGATTATTATCTATAACGTCTAAATCTTGACCAAATCGTCGGTCCATCTTGTGGGGGGCCTACCAACACTGCGTCTTCTGGTACGTGGTCGCCGTTCGAGGACTTTTCTGTCCTGCCGGCCATCTGTCCGTCGAACTATGTGCCCTGCCCTCTGCCACTTCAGTTTCGCAAACATTTGGGCTATGTCGGTCACTTCAATTCTCCTACGGATTTCCTCCTTTCTGATTCGATCTCGCAGGGAAACTTCGAGCATAGCCCCTCTCTATTGCCCTATGAGCGACCATGAGCTTTTTCATCAGGCCCATAGTTAGCGACCACATCTGCGTACCGTAAGTCATCACTAGCAACACACATTGATTGAATACCGTCGTCTTCAGACACTGCGTTTATGCGTTAGTTATAGGTACTTTATAACACGTAATATGAACATACATATGAATTCGAAAACTGAAAACAATTTGGTACGAAGTCAAAGGCAAAAGTCAAATAAACTTTAATCAATTTAGCTTAAACTAAGCGAATCGTCACTACAAAATATACTAACTGTATAAATATGAATTACCGTATATTGGATGCATCAACCTTTATAGGTTAAATTCATTGTTTGTGTAAATATGCTTCGTGGACATGATGGTCGTGATTACTGTCATAATTAGTAATAGCGTCCAACAAATACACTGATATGTTAACTATAGCAGGTCGACCTGACACCACAAGCAGCACCCGTTCACGAGTTGACGCATGGACCTGCCATCGTTCCCCTCGCACATATTTGAGGGAAGCATTCAAGGATCGAACTGGCGGCTTCGTGGTAAGAGTCAACAGTTCAACCTTATATCTCACTAGCCCATTAATTACACTAACTATTTCAGCCTCTCTCAAACTTTCTAAGAAAAAAGCGATTTACGCGATTGTATGAAACGTGCAGTCAGTGGCAGATTGTAAAAAACGGAGATAGGCGAAATCCACTACGTTTTATAGCCGTTTTCAATAACCTATCTATGATTAATTTAACTTAGTAGAGGTAAATAAATCCTTTTACGCTTACTTATATTTCAATAACCTATCGACATAAAGCATTGCAATATAACTATATTGGATATAACTATGGATAGATAAGATCTTGTCATTAAACGGCGATAGCAATATATCCGTAACTAGAGATACGTTTTTGAAAACGGCCGCTAAGCAACTGTTCGCTTTCAAACTTAGCCGGATTATACTTCGTCGCCAATCGCCATACAGTAATTACTCCTATTTCAAACTTATGTCATATCACTGCACGTTTCATACTAATTTAAGTTTAAATTTTTACTTTGGCATTCCCGACTTTTATTTCGTAGTATTTCTATGGCGCCCTGCAAACCGAAAATTGCTGCTTGATGAAAAAAAAACGATTAAGAAGCCAAAATTAAAGAACGACTGACCAAAATATCGTTTTACTTTTCACTATTAATTATTATCTTATACAAACATTTTTTTTTTCAATTAATAGATATATGATATGTATTTTAAAATCACTTACTATGCTGTACACAAACTAAAAAAACTGCTATTCACTTTTAACATTATTATTTAATTTGTTTTATCAGAATGAAAAATTCAGACTTTATAATCGAACTTTTTAACTTTAAAAAATTTGATCGAATCCCAATTAAGTTTTTATAAGCAAAACAAATCTTATAACTATATTTACAACACTATAACATAAAATTAAAACTTTCATTACGTGGAAGCGTACCAAGAATACTGGCAGCATTTCCGCGTTGGATAGCTAGGCTGATCCGTTGACCGAAATAGCTGCCAGCACTTGGGTTACCAGTAGCCTTATTGAGGCGCGAAGATAGCTTTGTACGTTCTACGCGCCTCTGGGCCCCACGGGCCAAGTGTCTCGACTCCAAACGGCACAAAGATGTAAGACTCACTGATTCCGACATATTTGCGACGCTTGCTGTCTTCGGCAGCCGAAGCAGCAGCCCCAGCACCAACTAACGTAACTTTAGACATGAGAAGGAGCCAGAGTGTCAACGCAAGTCGCATCCCACACCAGTGCCTAAGCCATTAAAATATAATAAAAATTCTTAATAATCGAACCATTTTAACAGAATCAAAAAAGTTTGTGTAGTTAATTATCAGCTGAGTTCTCTAAGCTGTTAGCGGGTAGATAGTAACTTATGTTAATATTTATTTAGTCAGTATTGTTTGGTTTTGTTGAAACAGTCACAAATACTTTTTGTTTTATCTCACAATATCAAGGGTCATAAACTTTAACTCGCGATAAATTACTATCATGATAACACTGTTTATTATAATTATTATCCAAATGTGAGTTGATTTTAGTTTATTTTGTATTGTGCTGTGTCTTACACGAGGTGAGTGTTATGTTTGATATGTAAATTGATATTCAATGTTTTTGTAGGACGGTACTCCTTTTTTATTTTATTTTTTTTATTTATTTAGTGGCACGGGAGACGGTAGGTACTAAAAGCCCGACTATTATATTTCTAAAAAAAAATAGCAGGGGAAACTATACTATGCTATATTTCTATGGCATCAAACTCAAAGTTATAATGTTTGGTTCAAAATGTGCCATTCACATTCAGTTTGACAATTTTGACTCGCACTGTCAAGTTTGTGTTTACTGTTTTGGTAAGACTACCTACTTTTGAACTTAATTTATTAGTAATTACTTACTTTGTGTAATGTCTCTTCCACAAAACCCATTATAGAAGAATTGTAGTTATAAATTTTCTATTTCGAAAATGAATAACAGTGGTAATAATAATAGTTGAAAAATAGCAACAAGTTCACAAATATTTTAAAAATGATATCATGTCTTCTCTAACGTAAAAAACGGTTTATTTCTCTTAATTCAGGTAACTTTTCACCAAATTTCAAGATTTTGAGGTGATATGAAAAAAGTGTGGAAACAAAAGATGTTGATCATTTTATTACCTACAACTTTGCCATTCAACTTTTATCCATAGGTCTTGCAGTTTTGCCGGTAATCGAGATAAACCGTTATTTACCTTAAAACACCCCCTCCCCCCTTTTCCACCGCCCGATCTCCAGATCGCTAGTAAATAATTTTTCCTTTCATTCTGTGTCAATATTCTAAGACGAGAGGATACTAATTACGAAAATTTGACTGTCGGCCTGTCAAATACCATTGTAATTTTAATTGAATTCACCGCGAAAGTTGGGTCAATAGATTGGTTTACGTTTAGGACATTCATTATATGATATACATTCATTATATAGAAGTATAGCTTGTAATTCTTATTTTATTATAAAAGAAACATACCTATTACAACTATACTTACAATACTTTGATTATATTAAGTTAAAACTATCATGAAGGGGACTGGGGAAGTGTACTAAGAATGCTGGCAACATTTCCACGTTGGATAGCTAGTTTGATCCGTTGGTCGAAATAGCTGCCAGCGCTTGGGTTTCCAGTAGCCCTATTGAGGCTAGAATAGATAGAACTTACATTCTCTGCACCTCTGGGCCCCACGGGGCACAGACCAAGTGTCTCACCAAACGGCACAATGAACTGTATGTATGAGATATAGTTATATCATTACAGATAAAAAATGTCGTCCAAAACAATAACAAAGAAGATAATCAACAGTCCAGAGTCCTGTGTGGACGACAATCTACGCGGCGTTATCGCCTTGTACCCTAACTTGAAGTTACACCCTAAGCACAGAGTGGTCACCATACGACAGGACGTGAGTACTTAACATGTAACATACCTAACAACATACAGTTTGCCTCTACTTTACTCAAAAAAAAAATACATAAGTTATTCATGCAAGTAGATAAAAAAATAAATATCTAAAAAGAATGATGGGGAATGAGTTTCTTGCAATTTAATGGCAGGATTAAAATTAATATTTACAATATACGTTTCAACTTACGTTTTTAATTTTAAAAATAAAAATTTTGGCAAATCATAGCTATTGAGTACAGTGGATGCATCAAATGTAGGTATTATTCGGACATTTCAAACATATTAAAAAAAAAATTTGTTTAAAATTTTTCAACAATACCAAGTTCCCGTTGACAGCATCATCACCACAAGTAGCACCCGTTTAAGAGCATTTCGCATGGACCAGTCATCGCCTCCCTTCACCATATGTTAGGAAAAGTAACCGCTTCATTTGTCTGGGTAGTCTGTCATAAATAGGTATTTTATCTTTATTATCAAAGGCGAAATACCTACTTTCTTATGCTAACTTTTACCCAGAAGAGCGTACCTATATCAGGTCCATTTGTTGATTGTTCAAAACTATAACCGCTTCTCTAATAAATCTTAAAGAATTATTAGAGAACCTAAGAAAAGCATACTGGACAGGTATTGATCATATTATTTTGAATTAAGAAATGAAATAATGATTATTCAAATAGGCTACAATAAAACAGTTTTAATTCATTAAACATATATTTTGTCATACGAGCGGATTATAAATTATTAATAATAATAATTATCGGGTGAATAAAATATAATCGTCTGATAGCAGAGTTCGTAATAATTTTTATTATTATGTTAATTAATATTGCTCCTGACATGCAGACATATATCAGCCTGATTATTTAACACATAGTTTAAATTATTTAGCAAGACATTATTTTATAATTAGTATTATGTTTCATGTTTTAGACAGACTCTGGAAGAGTGGCGATTATTGGTGGAGGCGGGTCGGGGCACGAGCCATTTGCATCAGGTACTAGTGTGTCTTTCTCTGATCCTTTTGTTATGTTTAGACAAGTCTGCGCAAAAACTTCGTCTCACTCTCTCGATACGCCCTGTCCAACTACAAAGCAGCACCGTGTCATATTTTATGTCAACAGCAAAGATTTCATTAACAATAGCCTGTCTTGATGGACAGCTCAAACTAAAACACGCATTATGTTTGCACACGAGGTACCTTGCGAGGTGGTACAAAATGGCACCGATGTGTACCTGCCAGCATTCTGATTAGCCTATAGGTACTAATACGTACGTAAGTTATACTGCATAATACTATTCATTCAAAGAAGCTAGTATATGTAATTTCAATTTCATTTTAAGTTCGGGAAGTTCCGTAAAATCTATTCGTCCCAAATATCACAGTGTCTGAAGGCGAAAGTTTTCAACCGGTGTGTGTTGCCAGTGATGACATACGAAACGCAGACGTGGTCGCTGAATATGGGTCTTATGAGGAAGCTCAAGGTCGCTCAGAGGGCAAGAGAGGGCTAAGCTCGGAGTTTCCCTGCGAGATCAAATCAGAAATGAGGGGATCCGCAGGAGGAACAAAGTCATCGACATAGATCAGATGGATGCGAAACTGAAGTGGCAGTGTGCAGGGCACATAGTTAGACGGACAGATGGCCGTTGGGGCAGTAAAGTCCTCGAATGGCGACCCCGAACCGGAAAACGTAGTGTTGGTAGGCCCCCACAAGATGGACCGACGATCTGGTCAAGATCGCTGGAATACGTAGGAGGAGGTCTTTGTCCAGCAGTGGACGTCTTCCGTCTGAAATGATGATACGTAATTGATATGTTTTTTTGACTTTGATTGAAACGTTCATTGGACGTTCCAGGTTTTATTGGAGCTGGTATGCTGGATGGAGCGGTGGCAGGAGGTGTGTTTGCTTCTCCTCCGACTGGAAATATCCTGTACGCGATCAAACAACTGTTCAAATACAATTCAGGTAGGCAAGTTTTATAAACTAGCGCCATTAATGTCTGACACGAAGATTTTTACACAGAATACTAGTATAGTTAGGTAATATAGTTATCAGTATACTAGGACTCAATGAGCATAAATTTACGAAATATATTAAAGCTTCTTTGACAAAGAAGGCTTACTATAGTATTATATAGAAGATGATCCTGGTTTGGTTTGTAATGTCATGGTTTTTAATGGTGTTTGATTCCTTTAGAATTCTTTTGGATGTAATTTCTAACACTACCACTGAGAGAGAAGAAACGGCGTAAGAAACTCTCCCAGCATTCTTTTTTGCGAACTTTTAACACAATAAAAAATAGTGTACTGTCATTGTTATTGCTATAAAATAATCTTAATCTAGTCCCAGGCTATCTGAACACTTAGGTATTGAACTGTGGAGTAGTAGGATTTACTACACATAAAACATTTAAATTTATTTATAGATAATGCCTGAACAGTGACTGGGACTTTATTATAAAAGTGTATACAATTACCCTTTAAGCTATTATGTATCTCATGAAGCCTACTAGGCTTCTATAGACAAACATGTATAGAGATGTCCTTATTAAAATTAGGATTATATTAAAAAAATATACTGGCAACAAATTTCAGGCGGAGTACTAGTGTCATTGGGGAACTACACAGGGGACAGGCTGAACTTCGGCAAAGCTATAGAGAAAGCGAAAATAGCTGGAATAAAGGCAAGTGCATTACTTAGTTCCCAGGGATTTCATTAAGAGAAATAAAAAACTGATATAGAAGTGATAACTTTAACTTAACAAATGATTTCAGTTTTCTTTAGTGTCTCGTGTCAGATTTTGGCGAGACAACACGTCCTGAGGATGCCTCGTGTAGAGGCGAAACACGTGTCGAATTGTTTAAAGACAAATATTGGCGGAATTAACACTAAAGAAAACTCAAATCATTTGTATAATTATGGATTTCCGCAAAGTAACGCCTACTTCAATAAACTTTAACTAATCTAAGTTGAACTATTTATTATTAGAATTGTTTTACTTGAGAAAAATTTTGGCTGTTACTTATATTTTATGGATATGAATAGGTTAAGGAATGGTTATTTATTAATAAAATCTTTAGTTGCAATTCTTGAATGCATAACATTAGAAGTTTGTGTATATGTACATTATTAGTATCATTATTTAATACTGTAAAAGTAACAATTGGTTAGAGTGAGAGAGGAGGAGCCTACCTGCAACTGCCGCATGCGTGAGAGAAAGGGAAGCCAGACATTCTGGCACTGTAACGCGTTACGTTACGAAGTGATTTATCCTTCCATAAGAAGTTATCACTTCAAAAAATATCTCCAGTAGATTAAAATAAATCTTTTTACTTGTGCTGAAGAGAACACTCGTACGCAATATATTACTGCTGTTAAATCAAAAGAAAAGCTTATTACTAATTGAATGTGACTGTATCTTTACCAGAATACCAATTTTAAAACTGTTGTCTATACCTGTGTGTTTTAGCTAATCTGCGAAACAACTGAACCACTTCTGTGGAAACTTTCACTTGTAGATAGATTGTGTTACAGGAAGAATGTTGAGCTGTTATTTAGGAGTATTTTAATATAACAATTCGCTTCCAACTATCCAGCAGCTTGCTCGATCCACTGAACATATTGATCTTTAAGTTAATCAAAATAAATGAACAGGGATGGCTTTTTGTGGTGATTTTGAGCTCATGCATAAGCTATTGACTCGTGATTATAACGACCAACAAGTCCAATTGTTTGTATCATCCACTCGTATTTATCACATAGATGCTTTAATGTACATATATTATACTTTAAGGTGCAAACCATCTAGCCAGCGATCTATTTCGAGTGGAGTCCCACAAGGGTTCATCCAAGGTCCACTCTTATTTTTGGTCTACCATATCATATTCATACTCAAAGTCATTCGTATATTGCCAGTTTCGCAGATGATTTCCCTTCTTACACGTCATCAGGATACAGATCTCGTAATTATGGCAGGCTTCAGCTGTCATTGGATCTACTTATACCAATGTACATCAGTTATACTCATCGTCATCTTTTTTGGAAACCTTTAATTTAAAAAAGTGTCTTAGTCACCAAGTTTGATGAAGAATTAAGGTATGCATTGCCTATCGAGGCTATCAAGATACAATTATGATTTGTGACATTTCTTTCATTTATTTATTGGGTCTTATTTGAATCAGGCGGAAAGTCTCATCATCGGCGAGGATGTTGCATCGAGCAAGAATAAAACAGGGGGCAGAAGTATGTGTGGTGAAGTGTTAATTTACAAGGTAATAGACTATCTATATTTCAAACTGTTCTAAGATTATTCATATTTCAATACGTTCTAAGTAACAATCAATTTATTTGTTTCTCTTTAAATGCCTCATGGAGAAGGATAAGAAAATTGAGACCATTTCCCGTTCACACATTGATGGAGCGTTTTTTACAATTAATAAAATACAAATGATTTAAGTTTTCTTTAGTGTTAATTCCGCCGACTCAATTATGTCTCGTGCCAGATTTTGGCGAGACAACACGTCCTGAGGATGCCTCGTGTAGAGGCGAAACACGTGTCGAATTGTTTTCAAGACAAATATTGGCGAAATTAACACTAAAGAAAACTTAAATCATTTGTATAATTATGGATTTCCGCAAAGTAACGCCTAATTCAATATATTTTTTATTAATTAATAAAATTTTTGTTTATCAAACTATGTACTATTAATTTACACTTATGGAAAATTATTTTTTCCTTATAAGTGTTTTTTAAATATTATCTATTATTATCAATTTATATTTATAATAGCTATAGATTTACAAAGGCAACATTTACACACAATTATATTGTGAAAAATATAAATAATAAACAAAAGTATACATTTACAAAAAATACAATTAATTATGTTTCTTTTCAGTTTTGTGGCGCGATGTCCGCAAAAGGCTACGATTTACAAAGTATTCGCAACATGGCGGTCGAGATCAACAGGAATATGGCAACACTCGGAATCACATTAACAGCTTGTTCTTTACCAGGTTTGTAGTATAAACACAATATTATAATATAATTAATTAATTATAATATATTAATTATCACGTCAATTATAATATCGAGATGTCTTTCTTATTTTGGCCTTTAAAAAGCTGATTTTATAATGAATTGTACACATTTTAATACACAACATTATTATAAAAAAAAAATTCTATCATCAAAGTACCTTCATCATTATTACCATCATTTCAGCCGGAAGACGTCCACTGCTGGATAAAGGCCTCCCCCAAAGAGTGCCATGACAATCGGTCCTGCGCTAATTAAATCTCCTTATCGGTTGAATACGTTGGTATTCCTGCGATCTTGACCAGATCGTCGGTCCATCTTGTTGGGGGCCTACAAACACTACGTCTTCCGGTACGTGGTCGTCATTCGAGGACTTTACTTCCCCAACGGCCATCTGTCCATCGAACTATGTCCCCTGCCCACTGCCACTTCATTTTCGTAACCAACTAGGCTGGTGACTTTGGTTCTCCCACGGATCATCTCATTTCTGATTCGATCTCGCAGTTAAGCTCCGAGCATAGCCCCCTTCAATGCCCTCTGAGCGACCATGAGCTTCCTCATAAGGCCCATAGTTAACGACCACGTCTGTCCCGTATGTCGTCAATGGCAGCACAGACTGGTTAAAAATCGTCGTCTTAAGATACTGTGGGATTTGGAGCGAGACGATGTTACGGAGCTAGCCGAACCTTAAAATATAAATTTACTTATTTAGCTTAAATTAAAATGAAAGTACCTTAAAATGTACATAATATACATATATATTATAATATGTTATGTAGTACAGTTACCTCAAAGAGTATGAAATTGTGACCTAAAACATTTATTTTGATTCAGGGCAACCACCACTTTTCGAGATAGCAACAGATGAAATGGAAATAGGCGCAGGAGTTCACGGGGAGGCTGGTATTGAGAAGCGGAAAATGGGAACCGCCAAACAAATCGTAGCCTTCACTCTAGACCCGGTAAATATACGAGTTCATAATATCTCTAGTTGGTTTTCTCAAATTGCAATGCACTGAACTTCTCATGCCTAGGATTCGAAATGATTTACGTAAAATGCTAATTGAAGACAGTGTATTTAATGCGCAAACACCTAATTATTTCTCCCAAATCTCTTTGAGCATCTCATAACAAAGATATCTCATATATCTTTGTTAGGTTTTGTAAGCATGTAAATAACTTGGTTGCACAAGCACGGGAGACACTCCCCAACATTGATGCCAGTATGGCAAATCGTTGAAGGCGATTTGCCATATTGGTTCAAGAGAATTCATCTTATACAAATAACGGCGGTCCTAACTGGCCATGTCTGTATGTCCATAACATGTATGGACATACAGACATATTATAAAATAAACATCTATTTAAAATAGGCATAACTGACAGCCCCCTGTGCACTGCATGCATGGTGGCAGAAGAAACGACTGAGCATGTACTCCTGCATTGTCCAGGTGTAACAGCTTACCGAGCTTACTATCTCGGCACAATAAACACACTTTCTAAAGTCAATAGGAAGGAGGGCAGATTGCTGAGTTTTCTGGAGGAGTTTTGGTGGCTCGAATGATAAAATATATACTCACACACACGCAAAATAGGCGCACCGTCCGCGCCGTCGAGTTGAGAATGACTAGAACATTCGTATTCAAAGTTTTTTTGTTTAATTATACATACCCTACCTCATGTCAATTCAAGCTGCAAATTATATCATAAAGATCAAACACATGACAACAATACAACACTCAACCATTAACTAATGTAGTTTCATTATTTAAACATTAATTATTTTAGACTTAGAATGTACTAGTTTGTGTATAGACTTCCTGTCAGCCTCAAAAAGCGTGACCAATTTTGATTTATACTAAAGAGCTCATTATACAAATGATTTAAGTTTTGTTTAGTGTTAATTCCGCCAATATTTGTTTTTAAAAAACAATTCAACACGCACGCTCGTGCCAGATTTTGGCGAGACAACACGTCCTGAGGATGCCTCGTGTAGAGGCGAAACACGTGTCGAATTGTTTTTTAAAAACAAATATTGGCGGAATTAACACTACACAAAACTTAAATCATTTGCATAATTATGGATTTCCGCAAAGTAACGCCTAATTCAATAAATTTTCTAAAGAGCTAATGCCAAGCGTAAGAGCGCTTTCGCACTAAGTCCGATCCGGTCCGGTGTAATCGTCGAACTATTTCTAACGGTTGACGGAAATAAAACGGATGACGGAAGCCGGATCTTGTGCGTAAACTACAATAGAAATAGTTCTACGACTACTTCTGACCGTGTTTTCACGGAAACGGATCGGATTCGACTTCGACGAAAGCGCTCTTACTGATCTGTTTACGACTTGTCAATCTAAAACGGTTCCACTAACGATAGATTCGATTACCTTTCTATCTAGCTGTAAATCCGTTAGAAATGTTTTTTTTTTATGTTTAAATTTCAAACGAGGTAAATAAAGAGTTACGGTCTTCCAAAAAAGAGTATCATTTATTGAATATTTTTAAAAAACATGCCACACTTCTCATAACAATTTGTGATATTATGACATTGACTTAATGACATTAGTGGCTGCGTTCAGAAACGTCCAAATGTAGCTTGGGGAATTGGTGATAAAGTGTTAAAAAAAAAAATCTGTGAACTGATCGGTGTCGTCGTTTCAGTGTTGCTAATTAATTCCAATGTGCACAAAAGTCGCGGCATATTTAACGCTTAAAATTCAGAAGTATCGCAATAAAACACACGGAACACTCGTAAGTTGTAGACACTGACAAGTGACAGTCGAATGACATTTCAACATGGCGTCCGTAGTTCCTATTTTTGCCACTTCACAGATAAGTTGGTATTACTATACCAACATATTAACAGTAAATAGTTGACTTTTTTGGTCATAATAATGGGTTTACATAATATTACATCACTAGCATTAGTATAGTAAACATTGTGTAAAAAACAGTATTTTAGCATACTCTATTATTGTTATAGATAATAGAGTACGCCTACATGATACGGTTGGCAACCCTTATTGTAAGTCTATGTTAATTACATATATTTGGTACATTTTATTGACGAACCCTTGCCTTTTGAATTGAGGACAAGTTGTAGATATACACACACAGGGTATAAGAACAATATTCAGTGAGGTCGTAATTAAAGAAATATTGACTCCATAGATAATTTATACGTCTAGATACTGTGACAGCTGTGAAAACGTGGAACAAAATTGAGATTGACTGTTAACCTCTATCTTGAGCAATCTGCGCACACTAACTCAATGTAGCATACAAATGGCGAGTGTAAGACGTAGCTTGTAACGCACACTAAATTAATAAACTTGACCAGATTTCATCGGTTGTCTAGAAGCAAGAGGGTCTATCTAGACCATCTATCATGTATTAAGGTATTCGAGTCATACATGATCGCCTGGTACCAAAACACTGTGTAATGCTTCCTTTCTCTTTTTTTCCCACGTTAAATCTTATAAATTTATGTGTCTCACTTTTTCGTTTCATTGATTTTCAAATCACAACGATGCTAAAGAAGTTCTCACTCCAAAAACTATCTTACGTATCTATAACTTATCTTAAATTGGCACCTTGTTATTATAGATCATTGCACATTTGAAACTGAAATCCGGCGATCGTGTGGCAGCCGTGCTAAACAATATGGGCGGGACATCGTGCATGGAAATGAACATTATTGCCGCTGAGACTAAGGATTATTTAGGTAAATATATTCTAGGAAATAACATCAAAAGGGATAAAAATTTTAATACCACCTCTAAAAATACACCAACAAGCTAACATCTTATTTATTTACTGTAAAAATAAATAGAACAATTTGCTAAGCTTCTAAGAATAAATAACGAATAACACAATGTCAAATCTAAGCAATTTGTTACGATTTTAAAGTGATAACGCTCACTTCTGGAATTAATTACACTAGTAAAACTAAAAACAAAATTTTGTGAACGAACTCAACTCTAACGGTTGGCTCAGTCGAGAAGAGTGCTCGCACGGAATGCGAGAGCGTTCGAGTCCCGTATCGTTCATAGAATGTTGTTTTCAGTTTTACAATGTCAAATATTCGGACATAAATTGGCCAGACTAACGCAAAAAATAATATTTAAAATTTCAAAAGCCTATATTAATTTTAAAAATATGTACAAAATTACTTATAATCTACTTACTATAGCAATTTACAATTAAGCCTTATATGTAGGTCTCAGAAACCTTTTCTAATATACCTTTCTACGTGTTGGGGATAAAACTTTGATTTGCTTATAACTAATACATATGGTGTGTGGAAAAAACCAGGAAACTGGGAAAACCTGGCTATTTGCTATCACTTAACCTAACTTTAAAAGTAATGACTACACGTGTGTCGATGCCAGGGAGACATCTTCACCCTCTCCACTTTAAACAATATAATAATCTTTTTTTAATGAAAATACGGGATGAGACGAGCAATACGTTCAGTTGGTGGTAATTGACACGCTCTGTCCATTACAATGCAGTGTCGCTCAGGATTCTTGAAAAACCCAAAAATTTTGAGCGGCAATACAATCGCGCTCGTCACCTTGAGTTATAAGATGTTAAGTCTCATTTACCCAGTAATTTCACTAGCTACGGCGCCCTTTAGACCGAAACACAGTAATGTTTACACATTACTGCTTCACGGCATAAATAGGCGCCCTTGTGGTACCCATAATCTAGCCGGCATCCTGCGCAAAGGAGCCTCCCACTGGTATAAGCAACTGTTTTATAAAATAGAAGGACGGGTCGCTTGATGTTTAGTGATCACCGCCGCCCACATTTTCTTCCAACACTAGAGGAATCCCAGAAGCATAGCCGCCCTTTTAGAAAAGAATACGAGATTTTATTGAAGGTACCGATGTCGTATCGTCCTGGAAACACCGCAAAAGGAAGCTCATTCCACAGCTTTGTAGTACATAGAAGAAAGTTTCTTAAAAACCGCACTGTGGAGGAACGCCACACATCTAGATGGTGGGGATGATATTCTAATTTGTGGCAAAAACAACTTTTTGCAGACGCGAAACAAATCAGATTAGAGCGAATGTACTCTGGTGCTCTCAAAACCTCGCTGGAGATGCAGGGCTTCCAGATATGTCTGCTGCACCTCAACGACGTTAACGGAAATTTATGGCTGGAATTGTTGGATGCACCTACCGACTCCATTGGGTGGACCGGAGGGAGCATGTCTGTTCCAAAGAAGACGACCAAGCAGATAAACGATGATGATGGTGATTTATCATTGCAGAACACTGGAAGAAAGGTGACAGTCACTTACCACTTGTACTTTAATTAAATTAACAATCAAATCAATCAAATCAATAATACCTTTCAAAATCGAGCAGAGCCATTTGGCACTAGATCTTTCGTATACACCAAAATCGGAAGTGCCGTTCGGCACACTAAGCCCTGACCAGTTCTGACCCTTACTATGTTTATTTGCTGTTTTGCATGGTCTTATAGCTTGTTTCAATAGTTTTCTTAATTATAAGCAATCTATTAATACATTCGTATTCTGGGGAGGGCACAGAACCGCGCATGACCAAGGACAAACGAGGCAGTAACACCACGGCACCCCGCTCCATACTCAACGTGGACTTTTGCAATATCAGAGGAATTCACTCCAATTTCCTGCCGCCGAATTCCACCTTCGCACGACACGCCACAAGTTAGGATACCATCCTCACCATCTGGATGTGTGGCGGTCCTCCACAGCGCGGTTTTCAAGGAGCTTTCTTCCACGTACTACAAAGCTGTGGAATGAGCTTCCTTGTGCGGTGTTTCCGGGACGATACGACATGGGTACCTTCAAAAAAAGCGCGTACACCTTCCTTAAAGGCCGGCAACGACTATTCCTGTGGTGTTGCAAGAGATTGTGGGCGGCAGTGATCACTTAACAAACAACAGGTGTCTACAAACAACAGGACGCTCGTTTGTCCTCCTATTCCATAAAAAAACACGTAAAATAAATGGGCTAAAATAAACGCTGCGAGCGCGCCAATATCGCGCCGATCTAGGCATACCGCGGCGCGGGGTCACTTCCCGATTATGGATCATCAACATGATGGTGATGAATTTTCTACATTTGCCGTATGGCGGTAATTCACGAGCATATTAAGGCTGCGATTGTCTACATCTTAGATAATTTTTACGTCTAGATACAGCATCTTTAAGACGTCGATGAAAACAGGCCAGGTTTGTTACTTTAGTATGCGTGACAAACTACGTCTTACTTACGTCACTTCGTGTTAGAGTATTGTATAGCGTGCATAGCTCCAAATAGAGGTTAACTGTCAACCTGTCTTTTTCGACGTTTTCACAGCTGTTACATTCTACTAGATGTATAAATGATTGGATCATTGACCAGGCGAAAAACATGTTGGAATTGTATGGTGGATGTACATGTCAATGGATTTTTTTATGAGAAAAAGGGACGAGATAACTTGAGATTTATGTTTTATCTGTCTCATGTACTGCAATTGCAGAAAATCAAATAGCCCACACATGTAACAAAAAATAATATAATCTCTAAAACTTGGAGAAGGATTTTCTTCGCTTATGTTGCCCAAAAATTGATTAACATGGCACATAGACATGAATTATTTTGGAGAAATTAAATCGGGATTTGAAAAATTATCTGACGTAGGTGAGGTTACTTGACTAGTAAGCACACGTCGAATAAAATAGCGGCCAACTTTTGCTTCTATATTCTGCAACGGACGCACTAAAACAAAGTGACACACAGTCATGCACACAAAAAAATAAACTTAAATAGAGGCTCCATATAGATGTATAAATTATCTGAAGCTGGGTTGCACCACCTAACTTTAGCAATAACAAACATGTTAGTTAATAAAAAAAATGTGTTGCACCATTTGACAATTTTTAGTTGACGTCATAACTTTAGTAACTGTTAGCCGTAACCGTCCATTTTCGCCGGTTCAAGCTATTGTTAATGCTAAAGTTTTGACATTTTAACTTTAACTATGCCAAGGAATACGATGGTGTAACACATTCCGCAGTCTATGTTAAAGTGTTTCTGTTAACGATAACGAAATTTGACTTAAACCTTAACAATAACAGAATGTAGGAAAAAACTAATTCAGGCAGGTGTAGGACCCAGGCTATCAACACAAGAGCAAGATATAGCTCGAGGAAGTCTAAAGGCCGCGGCGGATGCAGTGATCAGGTCTGAGGAACTCCTCAACAGGCTTGATTCAGGTTGCGGTGATGGTGACTGTGGGATTACTCTCAAGAAGTTTGGAGAAGGTATTCATTATACTCCTATTACGGACATAATATGTATTATGTACCATTACTATACCTCAGATGTCACTGTCCGTCACGATGGCAGATGTCATAATGGCGGCTGATCGGCTAATATTTGTGTGTGTGCGTGGGGCTATGTATTTACACGTTAACTGGCTTGATTTGATGCTTCACTGTTATGTAGGTGTACATGTACTATATAAACTATGGGGTTTTTCTTCCTATGATAAACAGTATACAGGGACCTTACCTCACCAGTATTTATATGAAATACTTATTTTAAGACACGACTTTAGTCTAGTTATCATGATGGTTGTTAGGTATTTTTGGCAAGTTTTCTACTTTAGTGGTTATGGTTAGTACCCTGACTGCTAAACTGAAGTATTGGGGTGTTTACACGACTGGGACTATTAATACTAATTGTTACACATGTTATGTATACCGAAATATCGGGTGACTTGAATAGTTTGCAATAAATGATGAAGATGAAAATGACATGTAAAATAATAAGACTATTTAATAAATTTGAAGTCAGATATATTATTAGATAATTTATTTAGTTTTTGACTGTGCTCATTTGACAAATAGGCAAAAATTCCAGTGTACAATTTAAAAGTTAATCTCTTACATACATACTAAAATTAATACATACAACTCAACGCTAATATACGAGTATCATCTGTCCTTGCAGTGAGTTGCCTCTAACATCTGGATTACTCTGCAATGGATCAAGGGACATATTGGTTTGGTGGGGAATGACGCAGCGTATGAGGGGACCCAAGTGGCTGACCCATTGCCACTCCTACTGCTGCTTTTCAGCCAGCATTTTAAGGATTAAATATTTTTAGGACATGTTAGAAGCTATGACATATGAATTTTGAGAAAATAAATGCCTTTTATGGCTTCTTTATTTAATAAGAGGAAACCGTAAATAATAATATAAAATTGCTCAAGGATTTGTCGACAGCCCTCAACTATTAGATTTAATTCACCTTAGAGTCCCACTCCGCACGTCTAGGAAACCATCTCTGCTTCAAATCCCTTATTATCCCACCAAACGCAGTATCGTTCAAATAGCTTCTTATTTAGAAGCTCCAATTTATGCAAGATTTATAATAGTGACAATATTGAATTTAATTTATTTGCTAGTAACATAAAAAGTACTAGATCACCTTCGCACGACACGCCACAAGTTAGGATATCATCTCCACCATCTGGATGTGTGGCGGTTTTCCACAGTGCGGTTTTCAAGGAGCTTTCTTCCACGTACTACAAAGCTGTTGAATGAGCTTCATTGTGCGGTGTTTCCGGGACGATACGACATGGGTGCCTTCAAAAAAAGCCTTCAAAACGCGTACACCTTCCTTAAAGGCCGGCAACGCTCTTGTGATGCCTCTGGTGTTGCAAGAAAATGTGGGCGGCCATGATCACTTAATACCACGTGACCCGTACGCTCGTTTGTCCTCCTATTCCATAAAAAAAATAGATGTGCACTTAGTAAATACTATATTCGCTTGATTAAACTTCATTTATAAACTTAATTGTAAAACTTTCAAAAAAATTTATTAGATATAATTAGGTATATATTGTTAGGAATAATTTTTGTTTTTCCATTCTGGTAGCTTTTAATTGGCCTTATGTTTATTCACATATTTTAAATGTATTGTGTTTGTGGCTGTAAGCTTCCCTAATAAAATAAAGCATTTGTTCGCTTTTTAGCCACACACCAACTAAAATTTGATGCGGTGTAGTTAACCTGTTATGATTTTTTTAGCAATACTGACGTATTTAAAGACAGCGTCGTTGGAATATCCTTCCGACGTGATGTGGGTGCTGTCGGAAATGGCTGAAACGGACATGGGTGGGACGTCAGGGGGAATTTACAGCCTAGGACTGTCGGCTGCTTCGCAAGCTTTGGCTAAGTAATTGTTTTGATTTTGTATCTGACAAGGATACGCTCCTCTGTTATGACGACGAACTTTCAACGAAAACTCTGAAATAATGTACTGTGGATTAGTATTTCTTTTAAAGAGCTACAGAAAAGTCCGCGAGGGCATATGTCTATTTCTATAAAGATAACAAACTTTATCCATGTTAATACTTTAAGAAATTGGCAATTAAAAAGCGGTAATGCAACAGCTGTTTACACAAATACGATATTAATCCTTATCATTATATTACCACATTTTATAAAATCATTCAGAAATACGTTTTTGTTTCATTATTAAGGCTTTAAGGGGACCAAGCCAACGGCTTTGAAGTATCGAGCGGAGCTAGGTTACCTCTCTTTTTTTCTTTACAAAACTAACAATACGAGTACTATGTTATATTGAATAGTACCTATTGGTGTACAATTAATAAATTTTCGTACCATCTTTATCTAGGTTGAATGATTAACATGACTCAAACTGTAAAAGTTAGGGGTATTTTGGTGATTTTTTCCGCACTTTCTATTAAAAACAGAAATGTAATGAAGAATGAATTTTCGTCTCATATTCTGTAGATATAGTTATATTAATATTTTTTTGTAAAAATATAAGCCTTATTTTTATTAGAAATGCTTTCAACTATGCGCTATTTTGGCGATTTCTTGGGATAGCAGCCTCAACACATTTCCGATGGCTTTCGACTACACTATAACCGAATACTTACATCATTTTTCTATGGACAGCACAGCGTCTGTCGTGTTAGTTAGTCTTAAATATAAAACAATAAACTTCTCTTATCAATTTTGTAGGTAGTACTCAAAGATGTCCAAGCCGTTTCAAATACATACGTATAAAGTTTTACATTTAGTGACCCAAAAACAAAATGGTTGCCAATAATAATTATCTAAGATATAAAATTATCGTGTCGCGGTCTTTGTTACCTGAAACGGTTGAACTGATTTCTATGAAATTTTGTGTGCATATTGGGTAGATCTGAGAATCACCTCACCCCTAAATATATATTTTATTTTATTGTATAATTCAGCATTGATAAATACAAACAACTTAAAATTATCGCCCTTCTAAGATATACAACTATTTTTGTATCGCGTTTTTTATATTATTCTGTTCCATCCACAATCTGCTATAGGCTTGCAAATTGGCAATCGGATATAATAATTGTAGTACGATATAATATTTGGTAGGTCTGAGAATCGGTTGCATCTATTTTTTATACTCCAAAAAAATTTTTTATTACTTTATATGGCAATATGGCGATTGCTGTTAGCTAGTTATTATATATACTTTGCGACAACTGAAGAAAAATTCTTAGTAAGTTTAGGTCTATAAAAATATTTTCAGATCAATTGATTTAATTTGTTTTTCTCTTTGGATTTTAGTGCCACAAGTAACAGCAGGAATTCTTGGTTATCGGCGTGGGAGAGTGCAATGCAGGCAATCACGAAATACGGAGGAGCAGACCCAGGCGACAGAACTATGGTGAATATTGGTATATCCATAGAGTAGAATGAAATGTAACGGTTATTCAAATTTAAATATTCTTATTCACAATTAGATATGATATCACTTATTGAAAGTCAAAAACTACCACACATTCCAAAAAGAATGCCTCAGAACTGAGAAAAACGGGCGCAACAAACTCAGCGGGCTTATTTCTCCATGAAAACATATGGTTACGAAGTAATATCGTACAATTAAAGTTATTATCTAATAGTCTGAGGGCGGTCGCTCCATTCCCAATCTGTGGTATCATAAAGAAAGTCATTTATGTTATAGTTACCATTACCACACAAACGTAAACGTAATACTTTTGTTTTGAACATTACATGGGATCTTGCTATAAAAGCATATACAGCTCCCCACAAAAGACTTACTAACTCGACTAAGCCGAGTAGTAGGCATTATAAGTTTATGTCTGTCCCTAGTGTTAACATTATGGTTATAACAGTTTCTATCAAATTCATATCAAAAATATAATATTAAGTTTATAATGCAATTTGCGATAGATGGGCGAAAAAAATTATGCCGATGTAATAAAAGTTTCACTTTAATAGTTAAGTACATTTTATATTTTACTTTCAGCTGGACACATTGTACACAGCGAGTGTAACATTTAAACAGACTCTGACGGAAGACTTGCAGACCGCCCTAACAAAAACAGCTCATTCAGCCGATATTGGTGCAAAAGCCACCGCTAACATGATTGCACGGTAATCTTTTATATCCTTGCTTGTTATGGACGACGAGGATAAACGAGCATACGGGTCAGCTGATGGTGTGTGCAAATTATATTTGTAACAAAATTTATGAGCGATGCGGGACTCGAACGCGCGATTTTTGGGTTCCGCCCGAGCGCTCTTACCAACTGAGCTAACCGTTGGGTAATTGGGTAATCCTGGATCGTTTGGTGGACAGTAAATCCTGGTATATCCTCTTGAACTCCAAAGCAGGTTATCAAATGTAAAGTAGATCCTGTAGATGGAGCCACATGAAGTTGAACACATTGGTGCATGGCGGGCGACTGAGAGTCAACGGTTTAACCTGTTGTGCCACGCCTCTTGTATAGAATATAATATTATATTCTATTTAAAATTGTTGAACAGAGATTTAGTTAAACTACAATTGTTTATACTGGCAATATATTTTAAACATATTCAGCCCTACCAAAAAAAACATCGTATAAAGATATACCCGAGACCAAACCAAGAATATGAAAAATGTTGACTATATCGCTAACAACACTGTCATTACAATGATAATTCTGAAGTTTCCCAAATGTCTTTTTTTTTTTTTTATAACTGACTCCGTCGACTGAATGTCGACGATTCGGCCAACGTCAAGGTGGAGAGATTTTTTTATCTTAATTTAGCTGGCAACAAGAGTTAGTACGTTTAGTAATAAACACCCATAACACAACAATATTAACTACCTTGTTAGTATCTAATCTAAGTTTAAGGGAGAAATGTGTGAATGTAAGTGGGAATATGTGCCTAATAGAAGCGTAGAAAGTATGGAGGATAGAAATTACAATTTAATATTATTGCGGGAGATAAATTTGTAAAGAATCTTTATGAAAGGGGAATGGCATAAAGTATGAAGAAAAGGGATGTTGATGGGGCGAGGGATATCCTTCGGTAGAAGGTCATATAAAGGAATTGACAATTTAGGGCAATAGAAAAAAATATGTTCAAGAGTACCTTCCTCAAGACCACATTCACATATAGAATGGTCCCTTACCCGGATCTTGGCCAATTAATATGTTTTGTGATTTGCCATAAAGCATTCCATGAATCAGCCAGAAAGTGTTTAGACATAGCGCGTAGATCTCGAGGAAAACAGTAATTAAATTTTAATGTTCCAGACTGAATCGCGTCTTTAGCGCACGAGTCTGCAATTTCATTGCCAGTTAACGTTACGTCGAAATACATCAACCATAGGCAAATGTCTATTTGTAAACATTTTGCATATTCTTGGATTATGCTAAGATATCATTTTATGCCAATTTTATTTGTAAGGCCGACAGAGTAAATCAATGACATTGACAACCTGATGTCAAATGTTCATATAGGACATCGGTAGATAAAATTTTAAGAGCTTCAGTGGGGTCCACATATTGCCCAACTAGCAGATAGAATCAGCTCTGCTGCATACGCCGCGCAGTTAGAAAGATAAGAGTACACGAATGTTGCTGTGGCAAGATTTGTTATTATATATTACGTCAGATATTTTCTCAGGTTCATACCGAACGACCCCACAGCAAAATACTGTAGGTACGTGTTTTGCTGTGGGGTCATGTTGCTGACATTAATATAGGGTTTGCACTGCAAAAGAGAGCTGGTCGTGCTATATATCAGCTTGGATATAGACAGTCACTAATTCTGGTAGGCTTCGATACGTATGGGGAAAATGTATAACACTTTTATATTAAAGTCCCAGTCACTGTTCAAGCATTATCTATAAATAAATTTAAGTGTTTTATTAAACAATGGCTCTGTCGTCAATCCTACTACTCCACAGCTGAATATCTAAGTGATCGGATAGCCTGGGACTGGATTATGATTAATTTTATAGCAATACAATATTGTGTATTTTATTTAAAACAGCGCAAAAAGAATGCTGGGAGGGTATAAACTGCGTTAAGCGTGCCTCTCGCGTGTCCATACAAAAACGACCCGCGCGTGCCCATGCGCGTGCACACGCTCGTGAGCCCGTCGCGTGATACTTCCGTGCAATGGGGCACGCATGCACGCGACGTGATCACGCATCACGTTGGACGGGTCCACGCGCGAAGCCCGCTAGCGGGTGCACGCGCGTGCTTGTTCAGTTGACAGCGCTATCTCGAACCGACCGCACGCGCGTGCCCGGCCCATAACAAAAAATGACAAATTTTGATACAGAAAGGGTAATTGTTGAAGTTCAGTGTCGTCCTGCCATATGGGACCAATCAAGCGAAATATTTAAAGACCGGGACGCTAAATCAAAAGCATGGCTAGACATTTGTAAAGTACTGTTTGAAAATTTTGATGACTGGAGTGAAGCAGAAAAAAACATACAAGGTAAGTACCTACACTCTTTTTTTATTTTATAATAACGTAGGTTAGGTAAACTATTCTTTGCGCCTAATTTTTATTTTTAATAATCTATGCAATTAGTTATATATAATTAGTTATTTCAATTGTATTTGTGTCAATTAAATGTTTTCAACAATTAATCCAACTATAAAATTAAAACTCGGAATATTTACAATAATTTACCTATGTAAATATAAAATCATGCTTATATTCAAAACTAGTGCAGAGATACTGCGTATTTCTGAACATTGTGAAATTCGTGTGAACAATGTCCCATAATATTGGTATGGTTTTATATAATTATTGCTCGATAAATTCCAAAGTTCTTTCTTTCGGCCACGCGGTCGCCGCCATTTTGCGCGTCACGAGACAACCAGTATGTTCACGACTGCGAGCTTCACACTACTTCACACTATCGGTGTATTTAGGGTTCAAAATCATTTTAGGGCAGAAACAGTGGATCGGTAGGTAAATAAATAAAACAATTATCAACTAAAATATTTATTATATTGGTTTTAGAATTGGGCTAGTAACTTTGTAAAATAAGCGTGCGTTTTGTAGTTTTGTAGGTTTTTCTTTGACATCTCTCAACTTTAGTTTACAACAATCTAAGTTATTTGGTTACATCCTATGATTTTATATAACTAGATTAGTTATACGCCCGCTTTCAAAGGCAAGAGCAATGGAAGGTAATTGCCTACCATGCAGTTAGTCACGCTCCAATCGGTGTCGCGTCTACATGTGTTTGAGTACCAATAATATTTTAGTAAAAAAGATGCCTACTTGTGTTTTTAGACACTGTACAAACTACACATCACTGGATGTGTAATGAAAGAAAAAAAGTTTCATTTTATGCGTAATTACATAACATTTTACCTATTTAATGTAAGAATACTGAATTTCTTATAATTTTCGACTGTCATGGCGGCGCAACTGGTTACATCCGATGAATTTAACAAATAAAATCATTAGGTATAAAATGTCTGCTATGCTGCTGTCAAAATATGCCTGCTATGTTAATAAAAAATGTGTGGTAAAAAACCGTGAAAATTCAATTATTGAATGTACATAAATTATAAAAAAGCCTTCAATAAATACTGCGATCTTGCCATGACAGCTGTCCGTCTGCAACGAAATAATCTGCGAAGCTATCGCGTAATGTATACGAATCTCTGTGGGTATTTCCAATTAACCCCCGAACTGAACGTATATGGTCTGGTATAATGACAATATCATGAAAGTCATTAATTTGACTTCTTGATCTTATAAAATTATGCAAAATACAAATTGTTTTAAGAAAACAAATTGCTTTGTCTTTTCCAACGTTCAATGGACGATGGAGTATGCGAAATTTATTAGCCATGATACCAAATGTACACTCAATATAACGTCGCGCTCTCGTTAACCTATAATTGAATATTTTTTTTTTGTAGTTTAAATCGAGAGCTCGAGCATATGGCCGCATGACATGGCTAGATAACCCAAATGCTTCATCTCCTACAATAATATAGGGCAAAGCTGCGGTTGCAGCAATGTTGGTTGGTTTATCATTGTGTATTACGGGCAATGCTTTGGCAGGAGGAATATCTATTAAGTCATTGTTGATTTGTTCGTACAATCGGCTTTGTGTGAAAATTGCGGAGTCAGATTCTTTACCCTGCACTCCCACGTTTATATAGGTAAACTCATAGTTGGCGTTACACATTGCAAGCAGTACAATAGAATAGTAATGCTTATAGTTGTAATAGAGGGAACCACTATGTGGAGGTCTTATAATGCGTATATGTTTTCCGTCTATTGCACCTATGCAGTTAGGAAACTGGGCTTGCGTTAAAAAACCTTTTTCAGTCTCTACCCATAGCGCACGGGAAAATTTTGGTATACATTCTTCCTTTAACCTTTCAATTATAATTTGACAAACTTCTGTTACTATTTTTCTGACCGTGGTTAGTCCTGTCTGATACGCCAGATGAATATCGACGAAGGTATGTCCACTAACTAAATATCTGTAATAAAATAAAATACCTGTGTTATTGTTTCAGTGAAAAAGCTGCAGCAAAGATGGAAAACTGCAAGAGACACTTATATAAGAGTGAGGTCTACTAAAAAAAAACTTAAATCAGGCTCCGGTTCCAGGGCAAATAAAACATACGTTTACTATAACATGCTGTCATTTTTAGATTCAAACTCGAATACTCAAGGAGAAGAATCGGCAGACAATTTTAATCAGTCAGTAGAGCAAAACGCGTCACCGAGAACTTCACAAAATAATACGATTATTGAAGAAGATTTGATTAATGTACCTAGCACCAGCTCCAGCGTTACCAAAGAAACACGATCTTCCAAGAAACGTAAGTGCGAATCGCCAACTGATTTCGAATTAGAGTTGTTAAATTACGTGAAGAATAACACTGCAGATAATATGGACGAAGACTTGAATTTTTTTAAGTCATTATTACCAACTGTAAAAAAATTGAGTTGCTTTAAAAAATTATTATTTCGTACGAAAGTATTACAAGCTTTAATTGATATTGAAAAAGAAATGATTATTACCATTGATGACCTTTCATTAACGCAAAATACGGTAACGAATGATTTAGAATCCTTAAATGTAAGATCAGATACGAACAATGAATAAATAGGTAACAAGAAAGACTTTGAAGATTTGATTAAGACTGTTTAATTATTAAGAACAAAAGAAAGAGAAGAACATGAAGAACTATTTAAGTTAGTAAAAAGCGCAATTTTATATTTATATTTTTCTGGTCTCATGTGCAATTATTATGATATACAAGGGCATTCGCCAAAAGTTTACAAGCCTTGAGGTGTCATGTTCATAAGGAAAGAAACGGGGTCGATTCGGACACTTTTATCTTAAACCCTATTTTGGGGTCAAATAAAAAAGTGTATCAATAGACCCCTTTTTTACTTAATGGACCTTTTTTTTGAACCTACTCATAACATTGCTCCTTCATATGTCCTCTTCTTAAATTTAATCTTTTATGTAGTAAACTGTGATTATGATTGTGATGATAAATAAGAATTTAAAATAATATTAGTACCCGATCTAGTAATAGAAGGGAATAATTAATAAGGGAAATATTCATATGTAAAAACTTGCAATCAATATGCGTCATTATAATTAATACTTTGTAAGGTAGGTATATTATTATAATTAAGACATTTAGACTTATTGTACTGTTTTAACTGTTATTGTGTTTTTTTATTTTAAACTTGAACCTGTGATTTTATTAGTGTATTTCAAATGAATAATCAATGACTAATTGTAACGTAGCGTTTATGCAAGACACTGTGATGACTGTTGTGATTAAGTATATAAAAAAATAAGTGAATAAGTAGGTATAGATAAAAAAAAACGAAAAAGATAAAACTGTGTAATTTAGAAATAACAAAATATAATTAATAAATATAAGAAACTGTGATTAATATGATGATTAATAAGTGTGCGGTTATGTGTTTCGGTCCGTGAACCACATCAAGAAAAACATTTTAAGCCATATTCAGGTGTCACTGCCGAAACAATAAGAACTTCTTCTTCTTTCTTGCTTGATGTGGCTAAACAGTAATGTGACTTACATAAATTGGCAAAAAATATGAGTGTTCTAAACTTTTGTTAAATAATGACTGTTTTTTTACATGAATAAAGATGATTATTAATATCGAAATGTCTTTACTTACCGCAATGTCATTGCAAATCGTTCCATTGGTGATACGATTGACGTAGATTTCAATCGTAGATTGTTAGTCTTCAAATAGGGCTCCAGTTTTGAATATAATTCATCATAGACTTGTAATGAAACTTTAAAATATTTGAAAAAAAACCTTTCATTTTTTCTTAATATACCAAACTTCACCACGAATTCCCCGCACAGTAACCTAGATTCAACGAACGGGCTTACTGGCTGGCGTCTTTTTTTGGCAATTCGTCGTCGCCGTCGTCTTGATAAATAATACAACATTAATTTATCCATTATTACTTATTCGACTGTACACCTCCAACGTCAAAATTGTACTGAGAAAACTGCGTACGCGGATGCACGCGCCGATGCCCGCGCATAAGCACGCGAACGTGCTCACGTGCGTGCACCAGAAGCGTGGCCCGCGACGTGCTCACGTGCGTGCACACGCTTAACGCAGTTTATGCCCGGAGAGTTTCTTGCGCCGTTTATTTTCTCTCAGAGCGCCATATGTTTTCGTAGTGGTAGTAGTATTTGAACTAGCATTAAAAATAATTCTAAAGGAATCAATTTTGAGTAAATAAATGCCTTTTACAGGGCTGGCCGTGCCTCGTACGTGGCTAGCGAGTACATTCAGGAAGAAGATGCCGGGGCGCGCGCAGCAGCCCTGTGGATCTCTGCTATTGTTCAACATATCGCTCAAACTTATTAAAGTGTATTAACGTTATTAAAATATTTTTCTGTTCATTATTTCTGTATAAATTCATTCAAATTAACTCCTTTTTTTAATCTAGCGAAGTAAATCATTTGCGGCCTTACAAATAAATTTGGTATAAAGTTATACCTGAGAATAAATCAAGAATATGCAAAAAATTACAAATATAACATTTTGCTTGGTAGTTATAATTGGTTTATTCGGACGTATGACGTTTCCCGCGTTTATTTACAAGGCTGCTTGTCATTCGCAAAACTTCAGAATTATCATTGTATTGACAGTGTTGTCAACGATATAGTCAACATATTGCATATTCTTGGTTTATTCTGAAGGCCGTATTTGTTTTGATCCACACACATAGCTTATATTAAGTATAATACATAGACTCTTCCATATATTTAAATTCAAATATTTTTATTCAAAATAGGATTTAAAATCACTTATTGAACGTGAAAAACTACCACCCATTCGAAAGAGACTGCCTAAGACCTGAGAAGAATGGGCGCAAGAAACTCAGCGGGCTTTTTTAATATAAAATATGGAGTACAATAAACATTTATAATTAAAGAGCCTGAGGGTGTTCGCTTTATTCCCAGTCCGAGGTGTCATTAAGAAAATCGTTTATACTATAATAACCACTATATATTTCCCACACAAACGTTTTTTAACAATTCTTTTAAATTTCGTAACACAGTTTCTTGAAATTTCCTCAATGTGCTTATGAACGTACAGGACATTATCAATATTATAACTTTTACCATTTTTTTTAAATTTGATATTGTAAATTAAAAATAGGCATTAATCGATAAACTATTCTTTATCAAACTGTGTACCTATATCGGTTGTTTAACAGTAGATGGCCATGTGCAGTATTCGTCTATGGAAGTAGCAGTATCTACTCTAATGGCACCATTACCAATGTTATTGAATCTGGTATTGATATTGAGATAAAGCCACGCTCATATAGTTTCATTTTATTTTAGGTCTATTGTGATGCACTCCGACGCAAAGTCAAATAGACTTTATTCAATAAGGCTTAAACTTAAGTTTAATCGTCACTATAATTTTTTTCTAAATTTCTTTTAATTACTGAATCTACCTTATGTTCAGGAAAAGTAGAGCTCGTGAGAAAACCATACAAGAAACTCAACGGCCACTTTTTTCAATCAAATAAGGTATTTTAATTTTTAGAATGGATGTTTTATGTAATATACATAACACAATTGTTTGCTGCATCAAATATATGAATCGTGTTCAAAGTAAGAGTTATATTTCATAAAAAGTAAGAAAAAAAAAACTCTATAATAAATTATCGTATTCCATCAACTTTTAGGGCTGAAATTCATTGTATGTGTAAATGCTTCGTGAACATGATGGTCGTGATTACTATCATCATTAGTAATTACATCCAATAAATACATCAATTTATTAACTATAAGTGGTCGACCTGGACCACAAGCAGCACCCATTCACGAGATGACGCATGGACCAGCCACCGTTCCAATCGCACATATTTGAGGGAAGGAGACGACCCGACACACGACGCCACCGGAAGTAATCTCGGATCGGCCTCGGATCATATCAGTTTTCAGGGAGGAATGTTCACTTATATCCATAAAAATAATAAGTAAATTTATAGAAATAAAACACCACAAAAATACAACTTTTTAATCACATAACACCAGGTCTAAAACTATATTTCATATTTTATTATAATACTTCTACTAAGTTTTCTAATTATTTATTCGGTCATATATTAATATTGTTTAACACATTAATAAACTATCTTAAATTATTACCCCCTTATTCATAATAGTCTGCTAACTTAAAGCATTGCTAATTCTCACTCTGTCTTCTTCTATTGACCTAAGGCAGAATGAGAAAAAACACTCCTTAGCGGCTGTTTTATTTTAGCGGACCATTATGAATAAGGGGGTTAGTAACTAAATACCCAGGAATTATCTCATTCGTGAATATGCCTGCATATTTTAAAAATGAATTTAATCATAGGTTGCATTTACAGATAACGCACAGGTTGAATGCAGAGTTCAAAATGCGATAGTGCTGTGACCGAATTATAGTTGATGACCATAATCATGGTGTGTCGATAAATTTAAGCAATGCTCTAGGTTTAATTTTAACTTAATAATTAAATGTCAAATTTTTGTTCTGCCTTTCTTCAACGCACATGTCTAAAGCATTTTTCGTCATTTCTCGTGTTTGGCGATGAATAAAGACTCGAAACATTTGTTTTTCGGATCGGAATGTGTTGGACTCTGTCCAAGTCCTTATTAAAACAAAAAATAACACGGGATCGCAATTTTAATATTATCACGTTAAGGCAACACTAAATGCCAGCGACCTTGAGCGATATGAGTTCACGGCTTCCGGCCCGCCATCTATGTAACAAAGCCAATATTTTCAAAATTCTTGCGTGGAAAAGTGGTAGTTCAAAAAGGCTCTGGAGCGAAAACTATAACCAACAGCAAGCATTAGAAACCTACAAATAAGACTTAAGTATATGTGTAACAGGATCAAGTAGTGTTCATAGCTTGAAATGCTATATTTTCACCAAAAAACTTGTCTAAAAACACCTTGTTTGCATGTTTTCTGCTTGCTCTTCGCCTTAACACAGTAAGCGACAACTACAGCACAGCGTTACACTGTAGGCGCGCGAGACGAGCCGGGAGAGATGCTCGCGCTCTGGATCACAGGCGGCGACTGCATTCAACTCGCGCGTTAACCGTATCTAATTTTCTATGATGAAATATCGACGGATGAATTGATGCACGCAGACCACACTAATTGGAAATAGGCTAACACATCATTAAAAAGCTCAATGGCTCCATTTACACACATAATCTTTTTATGAGAAAAGTTACGAGAAAGAATTTTATCTGATGGTATGCAATCGCCCTACCGCATTAAACTTGTACCTTAAATTCTGAGCGTCATCGCAATTGCGCTCGTCACTTTGAGACATAAGAATTTAAGGCTGAGTTCTATAGAGCATACTGAGACTTAGCTCAGACTACTTACGCAAAACTTAGCTGAGTGTAACCCTAGCATAATCTTTGATTTCATTTTTATATTCATTTGACAGCTGATATTTTGCTGAGCTTGCGCTAAGTCAGCCCAATGCAAAAGTCAAGTTCGCGTTTCATCACACTTAGCTAAGTTTTCGTAAGTAAAGGCTGCGCAAAGTCTAAGTATATTCTATAGATGTCAGCCTAAGTCTCAATAAATAAATAATAATAATTTCAAAACGGTTTATTAAACAGATATAAATTTTAACAGAAATTCTAAATGGTCGCTAAGGACTTAACCAAGGTTATATATTTCCAAACTTCTTGCACCACATCTTTTTGCATATTTACAATCTTTACTTCTAAGGCTGGGTTGCATCATCTAACTGTAGCAATGACAATTATTGTTAAATTAATTAATGTTATAAAGCTAATTAGAGACCTGTCAAAAGTTTTAAATAAATATTCGATATTAGTAAATATTTCACTTTTTAACTTTGGTGCAACAAATTCAGCAGTCTATCTTAAAGTCAGCGTTACTGTTAACGTTAAATTTTACTTAACTTTAACTAGAACAGCTAATATGATGCAATCCAGCCTAAGACGCCTATCAAATCAGAATAAACTTTGGAAATTTGTATTTTACCTCTTTGCATACAGTTTTTTAATATGATGAAATCTCTTAAAACGGAACTAAAACTGTAAAAAAAAATATTTCTATGCAAAGGTAAGATCAACATAAATCTTGGGGTTCAAGGTGATGAATTATTTAAAAAAATATATAATGTTCCTCTTCAAAAGCTAAACTTCAGCTTGATTTGAGAAGTATTTATTAGATATGTCAAAACGGGATCAAAAATAGCTGTTGCACAAAACCTTAAATTTCATAGCCTATACGGATATTAATTTACGATTAATATATTTTAAATGTGAAAAATTATGCAGTCGATTCCTTCCAAACACTTGAGAACCCCTGATGTAGACTAACAAATGTCAAAAATTCCGAAGATAAAATCAAAAAATAAATTATAAGTAACACGTTAGAAGTCCCATTCAGCAGTTTTCTCTATCTCCATCTCCGATAATTTTTCCTGCACCAGTAGGGCTGATATATCACCTGTCAATGTTAAAAAAAGTTATTTCGAATCTGTGGTCATTTCATCGATCTTATAACACAGTACCTAAGGCCTATCGCAGATGACACACTTTTTGTGCTATCGAGTCTGCGGCATGAAAAAGTATGCAATGCGCGCAAAATGTCTTTGGCAGATATTTCACAGATGAGACGCACACGACGTACACTTTCGGTAATTTTGTCGGCAGAACTGTAGGGATGTACGCGCAATGGAAGTACAGAGATTGCGGAGTATTATTACGTACTTGGGATATAAAAAATAAGAATAAATAGAGAAGTTTGGGTTCATTCTGAAAGAATTTTCAGAACGATTATTAAAGGGACTGTTTTAATATTAAACATTCAGTTCTAAAACTATATCCAAATAAATTTGCACTCTTTATTCCACAATTGTCTTTCTAAATATTTGTCATGATAAGAGTATCTGTATGATACATCTTTGGCAGAGGCCAGAGATGTATCATACAGCGCTGGTCTGTTTTCTATTTCTTGAATCAACATCGATACATCAATGTCTAGCGCCATGATACACGTCAATCACTAGCAAGTGCAGACGACAGACTAAAGTGAGCGTCGCCTGCGTTAGCGCGTGTTGACACTTGACGTAAACGTTACGTGGGTAAACTGAAAATGTTTAAAACTAGCCAGTTCGAAACATTGCTACTGAAAACTGTTTTTGATTTTCAATTGATATTTGAATTTCAATTTTAGAACTCTTTGGTAACCTAATGTAGTATATTGCATTCATTTGTCATTTGTTTTTGTGAATTGGCGGCAAATTTAAAACTCTTGTTACACGTGAAAATGAACCTAACGCGAGAAAGTTTTCGGTCAATGATTTATTATGACTTTCGTTGTGGGCTTACTCAACAACAAAGCTATGATAGGCTGCGATTAGTATTTCTTAATGAAGCCCAATTTCGTGCCACTATTTACAATTGGTTTAACGAGTTTAAGCGTGGACGTAGCAATCTCAATGATGATCCGCGTGAGGGACGTCCTTTAACAGCGACTACTGAAGATAACATCAGTGCTGTGCGACGCATGATAGAGAAAGATAAGAGAGTGACCTATTAGCAGATACGGGCAAGCCTAGGCATTGGTATGAGTCAAGTTCAAAAAATATTACACGAACATTTGGTTAGGAAGCTTTGTACCAGATGCATTCCCCATACTTTAACCGACGACCAGGAACACCTTCGCATGGACTGGTGTCGCCAAAATATGTTAGATAAGTTCAACGACTGTGACTCAAATGCTGTATTTGACATCATCACAGGAGATGAAAGCTGGATATATTGCTACGATCCTGAAACCAAAAGACATCCAAACCATCAGCTCAGTGGGTGTTTCCTTTCGAGGATCGGCCAACTAAAAGAAAGGAAGAAGTCAAGGAAAAAAGGTGATTGCCTCATTCTTTAGTCGGAAAGGTAATTTGGCGACAGTTGTGCTAGAAGATGGAAGTACAGTTACTGCAGACTTGTATGTCTATCGCTGTTTGCCTGTTATCTTGGAAAAAATTCGACAGCAGCGCCCTCTAAGCAAGATCCTCCTTCACCAAGACAATGCTTCAGCGCACTCCGCAAAACGGACTGTTGAATATTTGACTATGGCAGGTGTCGAGATAATGAGTCATCCGCCATACAGTCGTGATCTGGCGCCCTGCGAGTTTTATTTATTCCCAAGAACTAAAGATAAAATTCGAGGTATTCGCTTTACGAGCCCTGAAGATGCGGTGAAAGCGTACGATAATGCCATAGAAGAGACCCCTAAGGAAGAATGGGCCCACTGATTTTCTCAGTGGTTCCACCGAATGCGCCGATGTGTAGAGAGGAACGGAGATTACTTCGAAAATCAATAAAAGTATTGGCAACTTTCTACATTTAGCCGTTTTTCATTTTCTAAACATTTTCAGTGTTACCTAGGTATATGTTTTGGGCGCACTTTTTGTGCGGCACGGATAGTCTTTCCCACATATCTGTTAGATATACGAGGATATTTTGTGTGTCAAACTTTTTGCGCGTCGTTTGTGGTACTGCATATAATTCTATATGTTTTATTATCACAGACTAAAAATGCGTCACGGATAGTCTGTCGTCTGTGAGAGGCCTAATAGCTATAGTACAATCGCAAAGTCTACAATTCAACCGAGGTGAGCGCGATACTGAACGCTCATTGGTCAGGTAATACAAAAACAATAATTGCTACTGGCTATTTAGTAGTTGTTATTACTTGCATACATTTGTTACTGTTAGTAATATTTTTCGTTACAATTATGGAGGGTAGAGGCAAGTAGAACCATATGTGTATATGAAAATGTGTCCGTCAAATGCATTATATTAGGGCGGCGACACAGTAGCATCAGGGTAATTTTTTTAGAAGCGCCAAATATAAAATAATACTAATCACTCTAGGTGCACGTACCCCTATAATAATTCTTTAAGGTTATCTTTACTACATTATTATGTACAACGTAAGTTGTTGATATTTTCAATAATTAACTGCAATATTAGACAATAATATTACATACTTCATTTCATTTCATTTTCATTTATTTATTATTAACTAGCTGCCCCAACAAACGTTGTATTGCCATATAAAGTAATAAGAAAGAAAAAACAATATATACAATTTTTGGGGTATTTGAGAAATAGATGACGACTTCAGATTAAAACTTAAGATTTATTCATCTACATAAAAATAATCTGATAGATAGTTAACAACTGTAGTTAGCTTAAGTTAAGTTTATTACTTACCTCCTGAGAAAGAAAGATATAAAGATTCTAATTAGTTATTCATTTTAAACAATTCTTTCAATTTGATCCTGAACGACGGGGGATACATCAAAAAAAAACATTATTGTTGTTTTTATTTTATTCCGAGCATTTTCGTATTTATTCACCTTTTAAACCTTCTCTGGACTTCCACAAATAATTCAAGACCAAAATTTACCAAATCGGTCCAGCCGTTCTCGAGTTTTAGCGAGACTAACGAACAGCAATTCATTTTCTATATATATAGATTATAATTACATACGTTAGTCTTCATGCCTAATATACATTTACAGTCTCAGTCTCAAAAACAGAAACAAAGAGGCACCTTTAATGTATTAAATTCCTCTGCATGGCTCACTAGGAAACACTGTGTAGAGAGAACACTTCGATTCGTTTACAATTGATACATTCACCATACTTCATACCATACGCAGTGCCTCCACCAGCACCATTGTGGAAACTTTTTGAACTGTTATTTTCAGCATAACCTGAACACTTTCAACTTTTCTCCCATATGAGATGATTCTCCTTGCCTCTACCGTCCATAGTTACAATCTAGAGGTCATGTCACAGATCTCACTTAGATCTGTGCAAATATCACCTAATTATTTTTCTTGCAGTAAACATGGATAAAATATGGCCAAATCTGACACAATCGTGTGTGTAGTATTCATGCGAACCCCGCAGAGGAGCGAAGTAGCGCTCTATTGTGCGCTATCGACGATTGTGATTTTAAATTACGGTAATATTGACAAATACTAGTCTTTGCTAGCCTTCGATAAAAGTAATAGAACAAGTTGTGTTTTTTTTTCTCAATAATCCAAAAAATAAATTTTGAAGAATCTCGCGTGAGATCAGGGGGATCGAGTTGAGCAAAATCTTATGATATCTCTCCAAGGACTGAGGGGCGGGTCAAAAAATACTAAAAAATGCCTCACGTAATTAATCGACGGCCCTTAGGTATGATAAAGTAGTAATTACTAGATGATAAACCATACTTACATTGGTCCGGTTTTATTGGTTTCACCCGTCCAATAAGTGCGGGCAAACTGTCTGTCCGCCGGATTTGCTTGAAGAATGGATAGTTCAGTAACTGTGTAGCGGATGGTCTTTTTTCTGGATCCCTGTGACGTAATGCATTCAGCTTAATATTTAGTCGAGATTGTTCCAAAATATATTTGAGGTGTGATTTAAAAACTGTTATTTATTCTATTAGGGATGGAGCAACCGCCCTATTGAATAATAAGTATTCTTGTACGATATTACATTATTAATAGACTGCGTCACAATGTGTCATTTATCGATATGCCATGAAAAATGAGAGAGAAGAAGGGAGCTCTTGTTTAAATAATCCCGCGTGAATAACAAAGTGAAACAAATACAATCAATTCCAATTAAAATATTATTATTCAAAATAGGATATGATATCACTTATTGAAAGTCAAAAACTACCCATTCGAAAAAGTATGCCTCCGACCTGAGAAGAACGGACGGAGGAAACTCAACTTTTTTTCATATAAAATATTTTTTTTTGTATTTGAAAAGGGACGAGACGAACAGGACGCTCATCTGATGGTAATTGATACGCTCTGCTCATTACAATGCAGTGCCGCTCAAGATTATTGAAAAATCAAAAAATTCTGAGCGGCACTACAACTGCGTTCGACACCTCAAAATATAAGACGTTAAGTCTCATTTGCCCAATAGTTTCACTAGCTACGGCACCCTTCAGACCGAAACACACATTTCTGCTTCACGGTAGAAAAGGCGCCGTTGTGGTACCCATAATCTAACCGGCATCCTGTACAAAGGAGCCTCTCCCTGAAGATCTTCTCTCTCGCAAATTTCCTTCCACTGGTGGATATTACTAACCTGTGTAATGCTTTGTTAGTTAGTCTGTGGAACGTGTCTGACAGTTTCCGCCTTCCGTAGAGCAGTCGTGCGCAAACCCCCTCTGCACTGTCCCCAACCCCGCTATCCGTATTGTACATTGTTTCTGGAAATAACCAGTATAGGTATGCCAAACATCGCTTTTATATCATCATCGAATCTAGGCTTACAGTTCCCTACCCAAGCGCATTCTTGAGAAGAACAACTAAATAAATGGTCGCATTGAGTTGGACGTGTTTCACGACTCTCTAGATAGTTTTAAGAGAAATAGAGCAGGAGGCCAAAATGTTCTAAAATCTCGGATCCAATAATTTATAACTTAAAACCCAAAAGTACACATATCAAAAATGAAAAAAAGCCATGAGAGTATCATACGCAAATGATACAAAAGATAGGAAAAAGTGCTATGGAATCTGTGGGGAAAATTGTCTTCTCAAATTAAAAAAGTAAGTAGAGAGAAACTTTAGATTTTTGTTATCTCACCTTTAAACCTGTGCAGATTCTGCTGAGAAGCAACTGAAGACCCTAAACACATCATTCCGGATTGCGAAGCCATTGCCAGAATCAGCCTGGGGTCTTTTAAAATACCTTCACTCAAAGCAGAGAACGTGCCCTGCCTCAGCCCTCTTGAGGATCCTACACCACTTAAAAGTAATAGGTCTCGAGGATATAATTTTAATCCCGGCATTATAACACGTTTCCTAGCTGTTAGTAGCGTTGATTCTTTTCCTAATCTCATTTTTTAGACACAGAGTTGAGGGAAAGTGCGCTAGCATAAGCAGGGGGAACAATAGAGTGTAGGATTTAAGTGCATTTTAATCCCTAAATCATAATAATAATAATATATCTCACCTTTGATTTGGCTGTCATCGAGTGGCTCAGGAAATGAGGTGCAGTCAAGCAGTTGCGGATGGTTTCCCCGGACTTTTTCCGTAAACATGAGTGTGGTGGGAACCTCCGAGAATGGTATGGTGCCGTTCGCCAGTTCACAGCTCAGCATGCCCACTGAGTATATGTCCGATTGCTCATCATACCCCCGGAGGTTCTGAAAGATATGTAAATGTCGCGTCAATACCCTGGCCAAAAGACGATACAGATCTTTTGGGCACTCTTGTGACATAATTGTCAGCTTGATGTATTAACAAGGGCTACTAACGTCATGAACTGTCATAAGATGTCCCAATTAATAATTGTATTTATTTAACCACTAACGGCCGTTCCCAATATTTAGTCTATCTCTTACTTGAGATAAAAATCATAACTATCGTTGACTTTTCTGTCCCAATAAACGTATCGACGGTAACTCAACTTATCCGTACACGCTGTCTGTCAATGGGACGACGTATAGCTTACCAGCGAAAGAAGTTTGTATGGAAATTTCAATGCACGCGACCCAATATAAGGCGATAAGAACGACTTATCGGGTATATTGGGACAGCTTCAGATTATTAACGGCTAATTACTGACAGTAGAAGGTAGTTATTTATCTCTATCTGTAGATAGTATATTGGGAACGGCCGTTACTGTGTTAGTAATGTTATTCTATATAATTACCACTATAAACAGAAAAACTATAATAGCATATAATATTCAGGTTTTTAGTTAACTTGATTCATGTACTACAGCAGAGCTCTATATAGGCCCGAGCACTAAGTTCAAGTGAACATTACTTCTTGTGAATTATAAGGGGTAACACGACCCAAATTGTTGTCAGTTATTATAATAATTATTATTATTGGTGGAAGCACCATACTATACAGATATTTCAATTTTAAGTGCGTTTAAATTACTTAAAACCCTTCTACACAATGTAGACTCCGAAGACTAGGCCGCGGTACCAGAACAGCAGAAAGTATAATATTATGTTCTGACAGAAAACTGTTCGGCGAGTTCGTTTTCCTTTCACGTAAAGAAGTCGAGCAGGCTGGATATTTTTTTCCCACTCTGCAAAGACTGTGTTCCACTGATTTGACTCTGGTGCTATTCTGGCACTGATATCTATATTCGCCTAATATGTTCTTTGTTTTGGTAAAAATGATGAATATTGTATGTTTTTTTTTATGAAAATAAGGGACGAGACGAGCAGGACGTTTAGCTGATGGTAATGGATACGCCGTGCCCATTACAATGCAGTGCCGCTCAGGATTCTTGAAAAACCAAAAAATTGTTAGTGGCACTACAGTTGCGCTCGTCACCTTGAGAGATAAGATGTTAAGTCTCATTTGCCCAGTAATTTCATTGGCTACGGCGTCCTTCAGACCGAAACAGTAATTTTAACACATTACTGCTTCACGGCAGAAATAGGCGCTGTTTTGGTACCCATAATATAGCCGGCATCCTGTGCAAAAGAGCCTCCCACTGGTGTGGTTGGTGGTGTTTTAGTACACAAACTTGTTCAGATGATATAATTATTAATAGAAAAACTTATTGTGCCAACCTGTTCTAGAAGCTCTGGACTCAGCCATAGAAGGTTAGCATTATCATGGTCGGGTGGGGGTAGGTTGTGTAGCTGCTTCTGTTTGCGACCCTGTACCATCATGCTTGCTGCACTTCTTAGTCCAGACAGACAAACATTACCATTTATGTCTACTAATACATGACTTGCCCTTACACTCCTGTTAATAATAATAATGTAGTCAGATTAGGTTTTTTATTTTTTTGTTGAGAAAATTACATTTTGAAGTCAACATATTTGATCACAATTTACACAAATTTAAAAAATATATGGTTCTTTCAAGGGTGGGACGACCGGATTTTTGTATTATTTTTATATTCAGATTATATTCGATTATTTATTATTATTAGATATTCAATATAGTTCTTATATTATATTGTGGCTTTATTTAATTGAATAACATGTCATTTTCGCCTATAATTGAGGCACTTACATACCATATGAATGTTTTTGTTGTGTTTATATTAGTGTATACCTTGGAATTTATTAAATAAATAAAAATAAAGAAATGATCAGGATGTTTACACAATGGTAAATGATAGTCTATGTCCTCTACAATGCAGAGTGGAGCGAGTGGCACTGCAACAGCGCTCGTCAGTTTGAGACACAAGATATTAAGTCTCATTAGGAATTTCACTAGTTATGGACACCATTCAAACCGAAACCGAAAAAGATAATGGTGCTTGTATATTGCTGGTTGCCGTCAGAAAAAGGGGCTGCTGTAATACCCATTTAGCCGGCTTCCTTTTAAAAGAAGAATTCTACAGGTGATTTATTTTTAATGAAAATTAGGGATGAGACGAGCCGAACGTTTAGTTGAAGGTAATTGATACGCCCTACCCATTACAATGCAGTGCCACTCAGGATTCTTGAAAAACCCAAAAATTCTGAGTGGCTCTACAATTGCGCTCGCCACCTCGAGACATAAGATGTTAAGTCCCATTTGCCCAGTAATTTCACTAGGTACGGCGCCCTTCAGATAGAAACACAGTAATGTTTACACATACATATATACATCCATGACTTGGAAACAAACATCCATATTCGTTATATAAATGTTTGCATCTACCAGAACTCGAACCCGGAATCTCAAGCTTAGTAGTCAGGTTCACTAACCACTGAGCTGTATGGGTTGTCGTTACTTCTGGGTTAACACTTGTGATCACAGTTGGTTGGCCACATATGCTTTATAACACTGTGTATATGAAAAAACTGAAAGTTCTTAAAACTCAAAAACAATTGCCTGATATTATAAATATTCTGACAGAAATGAACAGAACATAATGTAAATGCAGTGATTGATGGCCTTAAATGGGCTGACAACCTGTCTAGAAATTATGCCAAATTATTGGGTGGGCACTGAAGTCTGAACCCTTCCGCAGTTTTATAGATAGAGGTGATAATATACCAAGAAGTGAGGCTCATATCAGAAGAGTCACACAATCACTCAAGTAAGTATATTGTATTAAATATCATTGTCTTGTACCCATAGTACAGGCTATGCCTAGTTTGGGGCAAGATAATTTGTGTAAAAGTTTGTCAATATTATATAATATATTAAGTACCAGTACACTACAGATCCCGCCCTACCTATTGGGGTTTGGATCTTAAATTTACACTAGTTTGAATGATGCAAATGATAACAATTTATACATGTATAATTGTATTATTTTTAGCATTTAAATTAAATTTTAAAGGTATAGTTACCTGTGTATATAAAACTGTTTATGTAGATACTGTAAGGCAAGCAACACATCTCGCAGTATAATTGCACAAGCCAACTCAGGGAGACCATCACGGAAGTATCTGTCCAGTATATCCCGACATGATCCAAACTCCATCAAAGGAGACACCACATACAACTCCTGGCCATGAACAAAAGAAGTCAAGTACGGCAGTATATTTGGATGCTGCAGTTCTCGCCTTATTGATATATCTTGCTGAAATTAAAAAATAATTTTTCAATTATTTGCTTTAACATTTAGATAACCAATTATTCTAAGTTTTAAATAGTGTTATTTTAATGAAAACAGCAACAGTGCTGATTATCTTAGATAGATAGAGCAATCTGTTGCAACACAATATGGTATTGAAATATACCATATTATATGATTATACTAGGTGACCCAGCAAACGTTGTATTGCCGATATTAAATTCGCGATACAAAAGAACTGTTGATCGTAGATGGGTGAAGTTGTATGTATTTTTTAATGCTGACTCATAATCAAACAAATTAAAAAAAAATTTTAAAAAAATTAAAAAAAAAATTGCCTTGACCACCCTTAACATTTAGGGGGATGAAAATTAGATGTTGTCCGATTCTCAGATCTACCCAATATGCACTCAAAATTTCATGAGAATCGGTCAAGCTGTTTCGAAGGAGTTATAACTACAAACACCGCGACATGAGAAATTTATATATTAGATATGATTATATATAAATACCCATAGCATAAGTGTTTATAATTTAAGATCCTGGTAGTAAAGATGAAAATTTAAAACCATGAGTAATACCTTTAGTATAAAAGTATTGTTGTTGGAGCATGTTATAGTAAATCATTTTTACTGATGTCTTGTATACAAGAAAGTAATAATTTTTTTAACAACTCAGAAAGATTATTTTTACTCATCTGAATAATATATATAAATCCAGTGTCCTGATGTTTGTTTCCAGTGAACTCTTAAACTAATGAACAGATTTTAATGGGGATTACTTCATGGAGTACAGTTTAGTCCAACTTGAGAGATAGGATAGTTTTTATTTTGATTTGGGACTAATAATTATTTATACTTCCAATATTTGTTTTGTATGGACATTTTTTTTTATGGAATAGGAGGACAAACAAGCCTACGGGTCACCTGTTGTTAAGTGATCACCGCCACCCACAATCTCTTGCAACACCAGAGGAATCACAGGAGTGTTGCCGGTCTTTAAGGAAGGTGTACACTCTTTTTTTGAAGGTACCCATGTCATATCATCCAAGAAACACCGCACAAGGAAGTTCACAGCTTTGTAGTACGTGGAAGAAAGCTCCTTGTAAACCGCACTGTGGAGGACCTCCACACATCCAGATGGACATATTTTCTATAAGAGAATTTATGACCCACAATTTGACAGTTTTGCTGTGAAACAATTTAACTATAACAACATGGAGCATATATTATGTCATGATATATTTGTGAAAAATTCATAAAAAACAGTTTTTATTTATTATGTAAAGAACAATGTCTGTCGGGTCAGCTAACTTATGAATAATAAATGACTTAAACATTGCAGGTCTTATGCAAAAATGCTTTCTTGTCCACGAAATAAGTATTTAACTATGTTAATTTAATAATTAGTAAATTGTAATAGTACAGATAATTACTACCAATGATGACATATTAAATCATTAATAAAAAATAAATAAATTAACCTAAATAAAGGTTTGCATTGTATACCTGTATCAGTGTAGCCTTCTCCTTCGACTTATCCACAAAATATCTTTTAATCGCTACACTATGGTCAAGCGGTTTGTATATAGCCGAATAAACAACAGCCATGCCACCACAGCATTCTGATATTATTGAAGTTAATTGATAATCATTTATGTCAGGATTAAACATTGTTGATATACTGGAATATTTTAGTTTGTTTGCAAACAAAATAATTAGGTAATCAAAAGGTCAAACTTATCACACAAAATAATTCAGGACATCCTCCCTGCACATACTGCATATAACAGTTAACAACTCAAGTACCATTAACTTTATTCAAACCTTTAGTTTTCATTAGAATTAAAAACACAAATTACATAGTATTACAAAATAATATATTTATTATTTTTATGTTACAAATACAAATAAACAAAAACATAAAACCAAAGTTTAATGACAAACCTGTGACAGTGATTATTTCACAATTATGCATGTGACAGGTGTCACCGTGGCAAAGAAAAATATCCATTCTTGTACATTCATGTACAAGGGTAAGTCAGTGTCACAAGTTAAAACAAAGTAAAGTACTCTGTGGTCAGTGTTTTATAAGCGTTCACTGTTATAAAAACGCAATGTGAACGTATATAAAACACTGACTTTTAATCTTACAACATTATACTCGCAAGAACAAAATATCAGGTTAACTCGCAATGAGGTAATGCTGGGTAAAGTGGAGATTTGAAGGGCATACTTCTTGCATGAGAATTTACTACCGGGAGGAACCATCGATTTGGATCTTTACTGTGAAAAACTGATGAAAGAAAGCGGCCGGAATTGATCAATAAAAAGGGTGTGGTCATTTATCATAATAAAGTCAAACCATAATATACATAATCAGTCACTCAGCAAAAGTAGAGTAGAGTTTCGCTGGGAGGTGTGAATGCATCTGCCATATTAGCTCTGTCATTGCAACTTCAGATTTCCACCTATTGCGGTCTCTTCAGAATTCCATAGGAAGCGCCAAGTTAACATGAAGAGAGGATTTCCTAAACTACTTTCCGTTTTCTTTTGATCAGAAGTCCCAAACTTATTCGGTATCGCTACTATCATTTCACTACCTACAAGATATCAAAAAGTCATCGAACAAAATGGCTCATAGGGCAATATGGGAGGAAACTGGATAGCAAGAATATCCGAACAATTGCTATTACATACACAACTACTCCGCGTTAATCTGTCACAATATAGGTAATAAAACAATACTCACGATCACTGTTCAGTGCGGTTGGAAATGGCAGCGATGGTAGGTACAACTACAACTATGGAGTGAGAATTAACAATGCTTTAAGTTAGCAGACTATTATGATTGTATTATAATAATAAAGCCTTAATTCAGTGACCATACTAAATTTTATTGTAAATAAATGCAAATAAACTTTGAAAAATACAATATTGAGTTCTCATATAAAGTGCGAAGAAACTTTCCCTAATCTCATATATTCATGGCTGCTGCCATTTTTCCACTACGATCACTACACTAAATCATCTTCTAGATAGACTACGACAGCTGTGAAAACGTCGAAAAAAAATGAGTTTTGAACTAACCTCTGTTTTGATTAATTCACGCACACGTAGCAGTGGGTTGCACAGGATGCCAGCTAGATTATGGGTACCACGGCGGCGCCTTTTACTGCCGTGAAGCAGTAATGTGTTAGCATTATTGTGTTTCGGTCTGAAGGGCGCCGTAGCTAGTGAAATTACTGGGCAAATGAGACTTGACATCTTATGTCTCAAGGTGACGAGCGCAATTGTCAGAATTTTTGGGGTTTTTAAGAATCCTGAGTGGTACTACATTGTAATAGGCCGGGCGTATTAATTACCATCAGGTGAACGTCCTGCTCGTCTCGTCCCTTATTTTCATAAAAAAAACACACAAAGTGTTATACAAATCGCGAGTGTAAGACGTAGCTTGTCACGCACACTAAACTAATATAATAAAAGGCCTTTTTCTATCGGTTGTATAACAGCAAGAGAGTCTATCTAGACGTATAAATTATTTAAGGTACTACGATTAAGTAATTAGATTTAGATATTAGTAAGGTAAAGGCGAATGGCAGGTTTCAGTGGAAGTCTGGTACACAAAAAAAAGTCGTGTTGAAACATGAAATATTTACATTTAATAGATCATTTTATAAGAATATGTGGCATTAATTTTCTTTTTTTTATAAAGTTGGGAGTCATAAGTTAAGTTTGTTTTTTTTTAGGAAGTTTTGGGGTTATGTTACGACCCCGTTTGCTTGACTGATAGAGATCAATACCTACACAAATAATAGAAACAAAATCATTCTAATATACACACGTACATACTCTTAGTATGGTCTATATTTTTCTTTGCGTTTGTTGAGTGTAGTGTGCATATAATTTCGTATAATAATATAATTATATTGATATTTAATGAGGGTCTATAGTAATGTAATCTAACTCAAGAAGAGCTTTGGATAGCGCCCAGAACTCCGCTTATATACGTTTAACCTCGGTAACAATGAGCCTGTAGACGGTTGAAGAATGAGGGAAACAAAATCTTCTTCAATTTAACTCCCAGAAGACTCAAGTTAACTTCTGAAAAAATCACAACTGTCGTATCGCACGTATTTTTGATAGCAATCGACTAAATTTGACAGAGCCTTATCTCCTAGTCTAATATCGGAATACTGGGTCTCCAAATCTCAAGGGATTGTCAATTACGAGGAAATCCGACAGGCGAAGTCAAATTGTTTTTGAAGAAACTGTGGGCCATCAATTACAGAGCAAGGCAATTCTATAAGCCGGCTTATATTCTATTCAGATTCTATTACTCTATAAAGCTAAAGTCATATTTGCATTATTGCTGTTATCCCTGGTCTGGCGGACTCGAGTATTGACGAGCTCATTTGACCGTGTGCAACGCAGAGCTACTCTAAGAGTCGAGGATCCAGTACTCGTGACGTAACGTGACGGACGTGGCGTAATTTTGTGTCTTTTGCACCAAATATCACGGGGAGTGTTCCGAAGGGCTGTTGAACTTATACCTGCCGCCGATTTCCACCTTCGACCAACATATTCAAACTACTCTAATACATTGTCAAACCTTTCCTTTGATCGAGTGTGCGCGCGCATCGTAAAAATTCACTCTGATAAATTTTCCCAAACGCGCCCAAAGAAGTATAAGTTAAAAAATACAATTTTGCTAACTGATATTATAACAAGAGTAAATGACATTGGTTTCTTTGATTAACGCGAATGTATACTTATTTAGATAAAATACTTTATATAAGATTAAAGGGGGACAGAAACTGGGATTGGGGGGCCCCCATCTGAAAACGTGAGCCTGTAGGGGCAAGAAATGTCGGGTTAAATAATTCATAGTAAAAATTTAAGTTTAATGTTACGCCAAAAAATAAAAATCTAATGTAAATAATACAGCCACGATTACACGCGTTTTAGTCATGTAAAAGTAGGTATTTTACTTAAACAGTACTTATAGCAAATCATATAGCAACTACCAACAATATGTTTTATAAATAAATTCCTTTTAAAGTATTTACAAAAAATGTGACTATTTATGAAAATAGAATGTATCTATTTTAACTTACAACAACAATAAGTAGATAGGTAATACTGTATAAATTCTGTTTTGTAATGCACAAGAAAGAATTGGAAATTCTCGTAACTTCCAATAAACGGACATTGCCAAAGAAAGTCATAACGCCCAAATATTCGCCAGCCAACGCAGTTCGGAATGCAAAAATTTCCAATCCACTCGATAAAAATCTGTAACTCCTATATATACGCCCCGACCGCATCTCTCATACGCTTTATAATGTACTCACGGCTATATAAAACCGGGGAGAGAGCCAAGTTCTAAAATTAAGGTTACCGAATTCGTCCGATCGCGTCCGATGCCGCCCGCCCGCCTCAGTCCAACGTCAACTGCCGTCGAAATTTCCCAAAAAACCGAGCGCTACCGATAACGTACACGAAAATTCCAAATTTAAAACGCGCCCGCGAATTATCGTTGTGATTTTTTTATACCGTGGCAGTGACTGTGATTTGTGGATTTTCGAACTTCCGTGTAACCGGTAAGAAGTGTTTTTTTTTAATTTAATTTGTGTAGTGAAGAAATGCACGTGCTGGCTGGAGATAGAGGATAGAGTTTCAAAATGTCTGCTTTCGTTCCAGAATGATTCATGACAGCGAGCCGTCATAATCTCGTTTTAATTAGATATAAATAACAGTTGCATATTTAACTTATAAACAGCCGGTGTTTTCGTAACCCCATTTCCATTCTATCTTTTCGTTGTTGTTACTTCTTCTTTGTTGACAGCTGTAGTTTTTTGATTAAGATACTATTAATTATATTGGACGATAAGTCACGACCTTCGGTTCTTTTAAAAAAAAATCGAAATTAAAGCAGCCCAACATGCTGCAGTAAACTGCAGATTTGTACAACGTCCTAGCAAAATTTATGTTCCGAATTCAAATCTGCAATAATTTTGTTAGATGTTTTGACTAACTTAAAATGTTAATTTAAATATTACTAATAAATACAAGCACACGGTCATAGATAGGTACAAAAGAAACTCTCAAATATTATAATCTACTCCAAAATATCATGAAGGATAATGATGTTAGGATATAAATATATTATTTTAATGATATATATTAATATTTCTAATTTAGTATTTTTTTACAATATTTTTAGTTGTCTTGTTTATATATTGTTTTATTCAAAGCGATATATAAATATCAGCGAAATATGATATCTGTACCATTTTATTTAATTCAGTAGCTTTTCTAATTATAAGTGCATAATTCTGTGGCAATATAATCTTGATACATAAAAGATAAACTTTAAAAACACATAGCTTAGACTATAGACTAGGGTTATATTACGTGGGCTGACCAAAAACCCCTGATGTCTGTAATTACCAGACAAAATTGTAGCAAAATGTGTGCGGAATTATTCGATGAGATATGATTGACGTCATATTTTGTCGTTGCCGTAATAAATAGTCGATATGTTAAGATTTCACCGTAATTCTGAGCCCACACACTTATTTTTAATGTAATGACGTTTACGTTTATTATAATAACGAAATAATCTAAACATAGTGTTGACGGACTCAATTAGGCTCTTCACACAAGGTAGCTATAATATAAAGATGTATATATTATAGCACGATACATCTCACTACATCTTTCCATAGAAATCAACAGAAGACCCTACAGGATCTACTTTACAGTTGATAACATGTTCAACCCCAATATTTGCATATATATTATATTAATATTAGGAAATTGACTTGAGTTGTCGCTCATGCAAATCTAAACAATTTTGTTTATGTTTTAAGATACGTAGATAGAGCCACAACCTGAGAGTTGAACGAAGCATTTATTTTTTTCAAGATTTTATCAACGATACGTCAGTTGAACGGTTGGCTCAGTTGGTAAGAGCGCTCGCACGGAACGCGAGAGGTCGCGGGTTCGAGTCGCGCATCGTTCATAAAATATTGTTTTTAAATTTTATTTGTGTAAGTAATCCCAGAAGTGAGGGTTATCACTTTAAAACATAACAAATTGTTTAGATCTGACAATGTAGATGTTAGCACTTTGAATGCCATATTTCTAATGACTAAAAAAAGTAATATGAACCAAGAAAATTGTCACGTTACGATAAAATTAGGGAATAATTTCAAAATCAAAATCACTTTATTCATGTCGGTCACGGTAATGACACTTATGAATGTCAAAAAAAAAATTTCTTATTGAATCTACCGCTTTTCGTAAAGGGTTGAGCTAATGAGAAGAAGTAGCAAGAAACTCATTGTCAATCTTTAAATCATTATCTACATTTTTATCATTTAACAAATAATTTCAATTACAATATAATATATAAATATGATACAACAAACATAATCAAACGTCAAATAGTAAATGTAATAATATTAATAATATTGACACACTTTTTACACAAATTATCTGGCCCCAAGTTAAGCATATATAGCCTGTGTTATGGGTTACAAGACAATGATATATTTAATACAATATACTTACTTAAACATACATATATTCATATAAACATACATAAATACAGTTAAACATCCATGACTCGGAAACAAACATCTATATTCATCATATAAATGCTTGCACCTACCGGGATTCGAATCGCTAACCACTCGGCTATACAGGTAGTTTTTGGATAGTAACTTAATGATTTTTTAAATCCACTAAGAGCATAAATATTATAAAAGTAGTATTTCTATACATCAAAGGGTAGCAAGCGTCGAACACTTCCATACTTAAAATATAAAATCTTTACCAATGCCGATTGATAACCAATTCTTTGCCAATAGTACCACGTCGATATGTCATAGATATATTATAAAAAAAAGTACGTATGTACCTACCAAATGCCGGGATTCGGGAACGGAGTTATTATTTTCCATTCGATTTAAAAACAATGCTATTGTAGCTGAGTTTCAATACCAGTGTTAATTATTATTGTTTTTATACTTCGAGATGCTGACAATTGACAATTTTCGTCAAACATTTGACACTGTTCGTCGCTTTTGCCAATATTATTCTGCATAATTTTGATAATAGGGCGCGTCTATACTGAAATTGATAAAACCTCAGATCATTTATACGTCTAGATAGACTATGACAGCTGTGAAAACGTCGAAAAAAATTGAATTTAGAACTAACCTCTATTTTGAGCAATTCACGCACGCTAACATAAAGTGTTATACAAATCCCGAGTGTAACAAGTAGCTTGTCACGCACACTAAACTAATATTCCTGGCCTGTTTTCATCGGTTGTCTAATAGCATGAGACGTATAAATTATCTAAAGATAAAACTTTCATACATGATCCAAAAATTTGCCTTGATATGGCCATTTCAATACGCCTCCGAAAAAATATAATTTAAGATATTATGACTTACGAAATATCATCCTAGTCATTGTTGTAATAATGTACATTCGAAATTTAAAAGTATGGCAACCAATCAGTGAATAGGCAAAGTAAACATTCACATATTAACATACATTGTAAGAAATAGAACGGTACACGAGATCGGAAGTTTGAACGTACCATTGTGTAACTGGTAGTTTTGGGTTACTTTGTGCTAAACAACCTATAAATAATGATTTGTTTTTCTCTTCCCGATTAATGTTTTTTTACACTTAGATAACTAACGTCTAGCGGCCGTTTTCAATAACCTATCTATCCTTAGTTTAATTTACTAGACGTAGACAAATCTATCCTTTTACGATTACTTACTTTTCAATAACCTATTGACAGATAGTATTGGACTATAACGGCCGTTCCCAATATTCAGTCTATCTCCGGTTGTGGCCTACTTGAGATAAAAATCGTAGCTTTTGTTGACTTTTCTGTCCCAATAAACTTATCGACGGTAACTCACCTTATCCGTACACGCTGTATGTCAATAGTGTGATAATGGGAGGACGTATAGCTTACCAGCGATAGAAGTTTGTATGGAAATTGCAATTCACGCGTCCCAATATAAGGCGATAAGAATGATATATCGGGTATATTGGGACAGCTTCAGATTATTAACGACTAAATACTGACAGTAGAAGGTAGTAATTTATCTCTGTCTGTAGATAGTATATTGGGAACGGCCGTTACTATATTGCACATAACTATGGATAGATAAGATCTTGTCATTAAACGGTGACAGCAATATATCCGTAAGTTAAACTAAGGGTAGATAGGTTATTGAAAAGGGCCGTAGATAGAGTCTCTTTTTATTAGACTACCGATAAAAACAGGCCAGGTTTAATACTTTAGTGTCCGTGACATGTTAGTCGTATGTCTGAGTCTGAGATCTATAGATCGTACTTAGACTTTGCTCAGACTTTACTTACGTAAGACTTAGCTGAGTGTAAGCTTAGCATAATCTTTGATTTCGTTTTTATTGTCGTTTGACAGCTAAAAACCTGAGGTTAAGCCAAGACAGTTCAATGCAAAAGTCAAGTTCGCGTTTTAATACACTCAGCTAAGTTCTACGTAAGTTAGTTATGTACTGATTCCTGCCGCCGAATTCCACCTTCGCACGACTCGCCACAAGTTAGGATATCATCCTCACCATCTGAATGTGTGGCGGTCCTCCACAGTGCGGTTTACAAGGAGCTTTCTTCCACGTACTACAAAGCTGTGGAATGAGCTTCCTTGTGCGGTGTTTCCGGGACGATACGACATGGGTACCTTCAAAAAAAGCGCGTACACCTTTCTTAAAGGCAGGCAACGCTCCTGTGATTTCTCTGGTGTTGCAAGAGATTGTGGGCGGCGGTGATCACTTAACAACAGGTGACCCGTACGCTCGTTTGTCCTCCTATTCCATAAAAAAAAAGAAGTAAAGTCTGAGCAAAGTCTAAGTAAACTCTTATATCGTATAAATGGTCTATGATTTAATCATCGAATAGTTGGTAAAACTCTATGGTACTAAAACCCCAAGAGATCAATGAAATAACTGTTGCAATGTACAAAGTAACCCATTGGAAATGGAAGAGAATATAACAAAAATGAAGGGAAAAAAAAATTACGGGCGATCTGAGGTCGGGAAGTGGACAAAGGGGGGTGATTAAGGGTAAAAAACAGTTTATCTCGATTTCCGGCAAAACTGCAGGTCCTATGGAAATAAGTAAAATGGCAAAGTTGTAGGTAATTAAAATATCTACTACTTTTGTTTTACAATTTTTTCACATAACCTCAAAATTTATGTGAAAAATTAAGAAAACCAAGTTTTTGGTTTTTTAATTTTATCTATTTTAAAATTATTTTTTTTTTCTTTATCATTTTCAAAGGCTTCAGCACTGTTGTAAAGAGCCTGAAGTCATTTTAATATAGTCAGTCGTAGGACTGCATGCACGCAGCACGTCAGAAGTAATAATTAGATACCGCAGGCAGATAGTCGCAAAGTGCGGCTATGCCTACTAATACTACGCCGTAGTGGGCGTACTCGAGCCAGCCTGGAACAATGTGTTAGGTTGACATGCAACATGTTCTGTTAAATTTTTTATACATACAAACAAATAGAAAGTATTTTCAGCATAATTTTTATACATAATAACAACAATACTCACATAACAACAAGTTGTACGTCTTACATTCGCTATACCTATGTTTTAGTGTGCGTACATTGTTGAAAATAGAGGTGAACGATTACCCGCTATTTTTTTCAACGTTTTCTCGGCTGTCACTTTCGCATCCGACCGATTTCTGTAACATTTGTCTTTGAATGACAGTACATAAATTGTTATTGTATAAAAGTGATATTCCTCACTTCTGGGAATAATAATACAAATTTAATTTGTACCAAAATTTGTGAACTAGGATTCTGGGATGGGGATGGGATTGATGCGAGACTCGAACCCAATCTTGTTCAATTGAACATGATATACCAATATTTACGACCCATGCGTACTCGAATAGTTGATTCAGTTGTAAAGAGCGCTCGGACGAAACCCGAGAGGTCGCGGTTTCGAGTCCCGCATCGTTCATAAATTTTCATACAAATTTAAATTATATAGCAGAACATATTCTAATAAATTTTTTAAGTCGACCTTTTTCGCTAGACGACATCTAACATAGGCCTTCATAATATAGTCTGAATTGGCACTACCACAAGTTCTGACAGCTAAAACTATCCTTTTGGATAAATTGGAGTGCCATACAGAACAATGACGTCATTTACTAATAACTCATTACTGCCAAAAACATTTTTCTTCTGTGTCCGGTTATTAAGGCTGGGGACAGAGCCAACGGCCTTGAGGAATCGAGCGTATCTAGGATACCTCTCCCGATCAAGATCGCCATAGTTTTAATTCGAAATTAGAAGCATTTTTAATTTATTACAAACTTAATACAATTTTCTTTACAAAACTAACAAAACTATGTTATGTTAAATAGTATTGATGTACAATTAATAAATTTTCGTACAATTTTTATCTAGATTGAATGATTAGCATGGCTCCAACTGTGTAAAAAACAGAAATGTAATGAAAAAAATAATTTTCTTCTCATATTCTGCAGATATATATTATTTATATAAACCGTCAAGAAATGGTTTCAACTATGCGCTATTTTGGCGATTTATTGGAATAGAAGCCTTAAGGTACGGTGGTAATATTTTCTGACATTTCCTTTCTCGTATCCCCTTGATTTCATGCACACTCAACTTAAGCTTGGTATGTTCAGCAAAAGTACTTCACTTCAAGCAAACACCGAACAATTTAGAATATTGATGGGTGTGGCTACCTACTATCTAATACCAGCTAACTCTATTTGGTCGTTTAAAAAGAAATGGGGCTCAAATGATTCACAATTACCTAAGTCGTCAATTTGAGTCTGCATTTTAGCCCATTTATAACATGGAGTGTTCGGATGAATTGGTCAGGTTAACCGCAGTAGACAACTGTCACTGTACCGTGTTCACTGTGGCATTCCACGACCACGATTCCCAAGACACTAATTCATGTCTCGCATAGTTACTTTGATGAATCGTTTGCTGTCCAGCTAAAGTATTCCTAAGCCAATTTACTCAGGGAGCTTTAAGATCTGAGTATATCCTGGTAGGTAATCTCATCTCTAGGACCACTGATATAATTAGCTTGCTATTATCTATCTATTATATAACTTGCTGGCTATCTTCTTTTTTTACATAATGGCAAGCCTGTCTCACTCCCGTGTAGGTATCGAAATCTTAAGTACGGTGGGGCGGCCTCTACAGAGTAGGCCGGCCAGTAGGGACTCACGAGCGAGCAGGGACGCACGAACGAGCTTTGTTGTCACCCACTTCACAGATTCCATTACCCATATTTTAAAAACGGAGAAACAAATAAAGCAAAGCATATTAAAGGTCAGGTCATTGCGATCCAAATTTAATTTTTTAAGCTTCCCGAGGACACTGAAATAATCAAATTTAAAGTGATTATTATTATAAAGAAATTACCATTCAGGATAACTACCTATTTATTCTAGCTAGTATATAGGATATAGGTGGACTATGTCGTGGTCTTCTAACGCATACATTACTATCTGCAACTCATTAAGGTTTGACAATGAAAGAAAATTGATTTAAAATTACGATTACATACCTAAATAGGTAAAATGGCTCGATATTATAGAAAAAACTGAGCTATTTTTATGAAATGACCTTATGCTAGAAAGGTACAGTTTTAGGTAAAGAAGTCAACCATAATGTCGTCGGAAGAGGTAAGAGTTATGCGATAGAAAGAGAGGCAACTTCTATGTGAATATAAATGTAGGTGACTAGCGCTATGCGATCTGAATTACACCTTATTGTATGACCCCAATAGTCCTTATTTCTTTAATTAATATTGTAGAGTGAGACTTCCGTACTTGTACCATTATATATTCTTTGATAATGCTTTAAAAAACCCAACTATATGTATTTAGAACTAGCTGACCCGACAGACGTTGTTCTGTATATAATTAATAAAATAATGTTTTTATATGAATTTCTCAATAATATATTATCATAACATCAAAAATTACTTCGTAAAATATGCACCCTGCTGTCGTAATGAAATTGTTTCACAGCAGAACTGTCAATCCGTGCGTCAATAAATTCTCTCATAGAAATTATGTATGGACACATCAAAGGAAAAAAATATTTGTTATTTTTATTTAATTTAGCAGCATTTTCCTATTTATTCACCTTTTAAACATTCTCTGGACTTCCACAAATAATTCAAGACCAAAATTAGCCAAATCGGTCCAGCCGCTCTCGAGTTTTAGCGAGACTAACGAACAGCAATTCATTTATATATATATATATATATATAGATTACTAAATAAATTGATTTTTGTTATACATATACATTGGACTTTGTTTTAATCAGTTGCTGTATCAGCATATAGCTAACGTCGGTCGAAATATGAAAATGGTTTTGAAAGCCTACTGATGTTAGTTAAATAACGTTTTGTATATCTTAATATGAGTGCTGACAGATACGATCGTTACGGTAAAGGGAATTGGAAACGATGTATTTCTGTGCATTATTTTCGTACTTTCGGACAAGTTGCCAACTATATGTATGTTTTAGTAACTGACCTCACTTGACGTAACTCTGTTTTATAGTTCATGGATGAAAGAGATAAAAGCGTTCTTGGCATAGGAACAATCACCATTTTAATTTTTTCTTGAACTTGTGACATGAACCGAAATTAATTTATATAATATTTTTTTTATGGAAAAGGAGGAAAAACGAGCGTAAAGGGTCACCTGGTGTTATGTGATCACCGCCGCCCACATTCTCTTGCAACACCGGAGGAACCACAGAAGCGGATGGTTTACGCGCTTTTTTTGAAGGTACCCATGTCGTGTTGTCCCGGAAACACCGCACAAGGAAGTTCATTCCACAGCTTTGTAGTACGTGGAAGAAAGCTCCTGGAAACCCGCACTGTGAAGGACTGCCACACATCCATATGGTGGGGATGATATCCTAACTTGTGTCGTGCGAAGGTGGAATTAATTAAAATTTCTAAAATATAGTAAAATATATGATGTTTAGCAGTTATTATGATTTAACTATCTTAACGATAGAAGTGTTGATTGGTGGTGCACGGGAAAAATTTTACCCAAGGGTTACATTAACTACATTTTCGTAGGGATGTCAATTTTTGAAATCGATCTAAATATTATGTTACTGGCTAATATTATAGTTTATACAGGTAAATATATTTAAACGGTTACTTTGTTTGTACTGTATACATAAAATCTATATGCACTCTTTATTATTCTTTTAGATAATACTAATAAAATCTTATTACACATGGATTCTGTATTTGATTCATGTTTCTACATTTAATATATCGTGGAAATGTTAACTGTTTCAGCTAAATTTGTATTTGAATATCAGTACATTAGTATTTTCTAATGTTTTAAGTCAACCTTTCTCGTTAGACGAACTGTCGACCTTCATATAATCCAAATTGGCACTGTCAAACTGTCTTTTTGGATATATAAGACTGCCATCATAACAATGACGTCATCATATATTTTTTTTGACAATAAGTTACGTTCAGCTGATGGTAACTGATACGCCCTGCCCATTACAATGCACTGCCGCTTAGCTTATTCTTGAAAAACCCAAATATTGAACGCTACAACAACCGCGCTCGTCACCTTGAGACATAAGATGTTAAGTCTCATTTACTCAGTAATTAAATTAGCTACGGCGCGCCTCAGATCGAAACACAATAATCACACATTACTGCTTCACGGCAGAATAAGGTGCTGTTGTGGTATCCATAATCTAGCCGGAATCCTATGCAAAGAAGCCTCCCACTGGTAAATGCCCTTAGTAGGCGGCTAAGAACCTTTGGCTCTGGGACTTCCCTATTATTTTTATGCCCCAGGGAAGCACAGGGAAAAACGACGTAAAAATGAGTTATTAATAAATGTAATGACGTATTACATAATATTAACATTACTTCTTAGATAAAGACATGTGATTAAGGCTGGACGTTCTAAGCATGTGTTTAATTTTCTTTACTTACGTAAATGAAGGTATTTACAAAAAAAAAAACACAAAATTTCTCTATCACTGTGATCAAATAATTGTTACAGGTAGCTTTGAATTAAGAACGCTTGAATTCAAATACAAGCTTCGTTGAGAATTATGTCATTATCCTATAATATATGTTTTTGTTAATGGAAAAATAATCACAACTAATGTTTGAATCTGGAAACTCAATCAATGCCTTCTTGTGCTGTTTTCCGCAGATTTTAAAATACTATATTTACCAATCCTTTTGATTTTTAAGATACCTAATAGTATCACTTCATTGTACCCATGTATATCTAAGTCATTTATTTCTTATATAAATAAAATTTAAAAACAAAATTTTATGAACGATGCGGAACTCGAACCCGCGACCTTCGTCTTCGTCGTCGTCTTTCTTCTTACCAACTGAGCCAACCGTTCGAATGACGTATCGTTGATAAAATCTTGTATGCTTTGTTCGTAAGAGTTGGTGGCGCTCGCACGGAACGCGAGGTTTCGAGTCCCGCATCGTTCAATAAAAAGAATTCGTTTTCAAATTTCATTTGTGTAATTAATCCCAGAAGTGATGGTTATCACTTTAAAAAGTAACAAATTGTTCGCATTTATTTCTTCTCTGAATGTTATACTTCCGGAAAGGGCTCCATCAAATGAAAAAGATAAATCAGAAAACAGTTATTTATCGTTAGTTTTGTTGATAATTTACGACGAATTAGGAAAATCTTACGGCCTTACCAATAAAATTGGCATAAAGATATAACTAAGCATAAACCTGTAAAAACATGTAAAATGTTTACAAATTTTGCTTACGATTGGTGAAAATCGGACGTATAACGTTTCCCGCGTTTATTTGCAAGGCAGCTTGTCATTCGGAAAACTTCAGAATTGTCATTGTATTGACAGTGATGTCAACGATAATGTAAATACTTTTATATAGATATTAATACCATATTTGTGCTGCAGAAGAGAGCTATTCGCGCCATTTATAACCTAAGTCCTAAAGAATCATTAAGAGAAAAATTTAAAGAAATAAACATTTTGACGGTTTCTTCTCAATACATTTTTGATAATGTTCTGTATGTTCATAAGTACATTGAGATTTTTTTTTAAAAAGGTGACATTCATAATGTTAACACGAGGAACAATCATAAACTTGTTGTATATGCTTCTACAATATGATCCCAGAAAATGTACAAAACAAATGTGTTACGAAATTTTTGAAACGTTTGTGTGGGAAAGGTTACTACTTATAGCATAAAGGATTTTCTTAATGACACCACGGACTCCACGGACTGGGAATAAAGCAAACGCCCTCAGGATCTTTAATTATAAATGTTTATTGTACGATATCACATTGTAATCCATATTTTATATTAAAAAAAAGCCCGCTGAGTTTCTTGCGCCCATTCTTCTCAGGTCTGAGGCAGTCTCTTTTGAATGGGTGGTAGTTTTTGACGTTCAATAAATGATTTTAAATCCTATTTTGATTAAAATTTTTGAATTTGAATTTGAATAATAATATTGACGCACTCTTACACAAATTATCTTGCCCCAAACTAGGCATAGCCTGTACTATGAGTACAAGACAACGATATATTTAATACAATAAACTTACTTAAACATACATAAACACAGATAAACATCCGTAACTCGGAAACAAACATTCATATTCTTCATATTGCACCTACCGGGATTCGAACCCGGGACCTCTAGCTCAGTAGACAGGGTCACCCACCTTATAAAATGAGGTCACTAAATAAAATCAAACATTGCTTGCTTGCACTCAACTAACTTTTACGTAAGAAAAGTCTTAGCAAAGTCTGAGTACGCTGTATAGATCTCAGTCTAAATCCATCGAGTTGGAAAAGTACAGATGCGTTATATTTTAAATTGAATGTTTCAACGTCGAGTTACGTCCCACGCAGCCAAAAATCATAGATGAAAAATTACAGGAACTATAACGCGGATTTAGCGCGGGATCGGTTTAGGATCTATATCGGTCGATGGTATCACTGCAACGTCTAGCATCGTCTAATTATAGTGCGGATATCACTCCAGCTGACTACAATCTAGGATTATTTTAATTTGCTTGTCTTGACTATGAAACGGCTTTTTTGATTGGCTCGTTCTATTCTATTCTTCCTACTATGGCTCCTGTGGAAGGTATACCACAAGTTTGCCAATGTCACGTTAAGGTAGACCACCAAGCTTAGAGTATTCTTTTACTAATTTTAATGGTAGTGATCGGTGCTTAAGATTGAAACAAGTTTTATTTTCTTATACCTGAAACAAATATACATGCTGTTAGGACTATAAAGGACATACACAAATATAATTACATAAATTATTTAATATAAGTACTTAGTGCTATTCACGAACGGTTTCATAGCTGACGTCTGTCAGACCAATTTGGGCTACCAACCAAAGAGGATGTAAATACTACGTAATAAGAGGCGGGATTTGCCTACGTACAATTGACATTAGTTTAGTATGAAACGTACATTCATTTGACATAAGTATGAAATAGTAGTAATTAAAGTATCGTGATAGGCCATGAAGTATAATCCGGCTAAGTTTGATAGCGAATACTAACTTAAAACGTAGTGGATTTCGGATACCTCCATTTTTTACAAGATTATAGCCGTCATGTGTCAATCTATCAATGACTGCGCGTTTTATACAATCGAGTGAATCCCTTTTTTCTTAGAGAGTTTCGCCAGCCTGCTACCAACTGCTAGATGCCCCAGCTCGTGATTAGACGACAAATTCGAACATCAATAAAGTTTCATCCAACCAACAACGAACAAATAGACTTTATTTCTGATAAGATAATATTCCAATACTATAACAATGCTAAGTTATTAATATTTTATTTATCATAATATTACTTACTAGTTATAGTTGCCCGTTGCATTCGCAACTAAAGGTTTTATCTCAATACTGCCTGTCAGCCTTTAAGTTGGCATAGCGACATCCCATTTTGCACGGACGCCAAGAAAGGGAAGATATTGTTAGGATTTTACAATTGCATATTTATTTAGCTCGTGGACATCAATAAAATTATCATTAATCAGATTTACCTCTGATAAAGGCCCTACCTAGCACTCTACAATCCATTTGACCGCGTGCAACGCAGAGCAGCTCGAATTGTCGGGGACCCAGTGCTCTGTGAACGGCTGGATCACTTGGCGTTGCGTAGAGACGTCGCTTCATTGTGTGTCTTCTACCGCATTTATCACGGGGAGTGTTCCGAAAAGCTGTTTAACCTGATTCCTGCCGCCGAATTCCACCTTCGCACGACACGCCACAAATTAGGATATCATCCCCACCATCTGGATGTGTGGCGGTCCTCCACAGTGCGGTTTTTCAAGGAGCTTTCTTCCTCGTACTACTAAGCTGTGGAATGAGCTTCCTTGTACGGTGTTTCCGGGATGATAGGACATGGGTACCTTCAAAAAAAGCGCGTACACCTTCCTTAAAGGCCGGCAACGCTCCTGTGATTCCTCTGGTGTTGCAAGAGAATGTTGACCCGTACACTCGTTTGTCCTCCTATTCCATAAAAAAAAAATATATTATAATATAATCTAGTTAGAAACTAAATTCAAACATCGGCAATAACTTCAATGTGATATAAGAGAAGACTTATTTTTTACTTTTTAGTTACCAAGCTACAATATTAATTGTGAGTGCAAAGGCTGTAGGTACGTTAACAAAAGATTTTTAAAATGAAGAAAATTTAAAAAGTTCTAAAGTATATAATATGCATATTTGTATCCGAAAATTATTTCTGATATTTTTAAAATATTATGTTACTTAAAAAAGAAAGACAGCTTCCGGTGATCGCAATTAATTTATAATATCATGGGACAGCTATATATACAGCTTGTTACAAAACTACCCGTTAAAGGAGGAAGGTCTTACAACGAGTTCATTCACAATATTTAAGAACCGTCGTAGCATACCCCAAAAAATAAAAAATATTATCTATTATTTTCACTGATATGCAACCCTATTTCAGTAAAATTTAAGAGTAAACTACGCAGAATGTACATCTATTTCTACCTAATTCGTGGAACGACAAAAATTTTAAAAGACCTAACCTAACGAAACAACTCAAACGAACGCTTACTTTTTCATAATAAACATATTATCATACACTTGTATATATAAGTATATATACTTAGTTTGGCCAGAAATACTGTTACAATTAAAAATAAACAAAATATTACATTTGAATTTGGAATCTGTCATTTTTATATGATTGTTCATTGAGTTTTCTCATTTTGGCGCCAATACATTGTACAATATTTTGCGATATTAAAATGCAGTGGGGAGATAAAGAGAACCGAATCGCTGTAATTGCATTACACAAAGTAGGTAGGAGCCAAATGTAATTCGTAAAACTCTCCATACTCTTGGTATTAGTAAAATGTTTGTGTACCGGGCTATAAATAGGTAAATTGAGACCTCCTCTGCTGACAGCAAAAGATCTGGCCGTCCACGTAGTGTTCGTACGAAAAAGGTAGTTAAAGCAGTAAGGGAAATGATTCGAAGAAATCCTGTCTGAAAGCAAAAGATTTTATCTCGCGGGATGAAGATAGCACCTAAAACCATGTCGCGTATTTTAAAAGATGACTTAGGACTTGCAGCCTCTAAGAGACATACTGATCATTTCTTAACTGATAATTTAAAAAAGAATAGAGTGGTAAAATGGGAACAACTACCGTATAATAAATAAATATATACCGTATATAAAATAATAATAAACAGGACCGTATTTATGCTTAAAGCTCGAAGGAAGATTCCCGATAAAACTCGGTCTACGCAGTCATGGTTGTTTATATATATACATATAGTTAAATGCAACGAAATTCGACAAAAAACGTGTTGACTTGTAGTCTTGTCTTTTGACGTCCCAATAGAAGCAGCAGCATTAAGATTTAATCACGTTACATATATTATATTCATAATGAAATTACTATTTATCGCAAAAAACGAAAGTTAGACGTTGCCAAATCTATTATGTCTGCGACGTTACAGCGACAGGTGATGTGATTAAGAATAAACCGACGGTTAAATTATAATAATATCTTGCTTGCGTTCGGTGCCAATAATTGTATTTGTTCTGAAGTTATAGGTATTTCTTTAGGCGAGTTATCAAGAAATGACGAGTGCGCGTGCATCACTGTGCAACACAAAAGTAACAGGTTGAAGTTGGTTCCTAAAATTTTCTGACGTTTGCGTCATTCGTTATTTTTGGGTTTCTTCGTCCATTATTAGGACAAGCAAAGGGTTCAAGTCCATACAGCCGTTTTCATTAATTTATAATGAATTGTCAAAGCCATCTTTGCAAGATTTTTAAAATTGTTCTTTCTAAAAACGTAGAATAGCACGAGAAATAAATCATTTTGATGACTTTTGCTTCGTTAGGCCAATGAAGTAACTTCTTGCGTGCATACACAAGTACACACACACTTTTTTTTTATATCCTCCACCTCCTCGCGTCGTTTCCCTCATTACTGAGCGTCATGACTCCCCCGCTGCCTCAGTTTCTCCCGTACGATTTCCCTCCATCTGCTGCGATCCTTAGCTTCATGAAGGGCATTGTGGATGTTCATAGAAGATCTTTTTTGGTCCGACCATCTCGTGGGGCTGCGTCCTCTGGGTCATTTGCCATCTACCTTGCCTGTCCTTTTTTATAAGATGGGCAAATGGGCAAGAGATTCACGTGATGGGAAGTAATATAAAGCCAGTTGCCCAGTAATTTGACTAGAGTCCTTTCAAAGTCAAAGTCAAATCAACTATATTCAATAAGGTTTAAACTAAGCCCTTTTGAAACTTCACTATAAATATTTCTTTTAAATTACTAAATCTACATCTGCGGATAAAGTAGAGCTCATGAGAAGAACATACAAGAAACTCAACGGCCACTCTTTTCAATCAATAGAGTATTTTACAATAGCTGTATTTATTAACTATAATAGGTTGACCTGAAACGGCAAGCACCACTCGTTCACGAGTTGACGCATGGACCAGCCATCATCCCCTTCTCACATATTTATTGGAAGAAGACGACTCGGCACACGACGCCAGCGCAAGCAATGCCATTTTAGTGAGGAAGTTTAACCTTGTTATAATATCATACGCATAATAACTACAAAATTACAAAAATAATGTTCACAAAGCATTCCCATTCCCACATATGATTCTATTAAATACAATTACAGTGGATTTTATTTATACCAAAAGAATATAATATTATTTTCACATTAAGTTCATAAGATTATACAATCTTATAATAATAATAATATATTTTATTTGACACACACATAAAACATTACATAGCTACAAAAATAAGAATAAAAAAGAAAAATTATAACTAATACTAACCCAGAACATATTTTACAAAGCTTAAATAAAGAACTATCCCCAGATATTATATAGCAGCTGTGTGGCAGTGTGTGTCAAAATGGATGCTACTCAGGTTGCCCGTGACAATTGGTCACAGCACTGATTTTCAGTAGATCCCGTTTGACGCTTGGTGCTGAGTAATAAATTATTTATCCCAACATAATATTATATAATAAAATAAAATAAGAAAGCCAATAAAAGATCCAACCTAGTATTGTTAATGTCCATTATTTTTTGAGCAACCAGAGCTGGCCAGTCTGACCCGCCATTACCTATTGCTTCATTTTTACTCGAAAGTCTGAAATTGTACTGAGGTTACGCAATGGTGGAGACAGGTTGTTCCAGCATTTGTTCGCGCTATAACGAAAGCTACCTCTGAAGGTAGCTGTATGATGTTTAATATGAAGATATATTATTAGGTGGACCAGGAGAATGTTTTTTACATACTTCTTTATCCCCTTTATTATATTTTTTTATCGTATTCGAACCAGGTGTATTTTAGTTAAACTATTGCCGAAGGTACAGGTGTGACTACTATATGAAATTAATAGCAGTCAAATAAAACATTATCTAGTTCATCGCATATCAGTACTTTTGTGTGTTCCAGTGAATTGAGAATGATTTAGATTCTCTATTCAGTACATATATAATACTTTTGCCCATGTTAGTGAACTTCTCTAACGGCTGGCCTGATTTTTCAAACTTAAGACGTTTTTACAGGACAACGTCTGTAGGGTTTGCTAGTTTATATATGTATTTATATGCAAGCATTGCTTGTTTAAAGATATACTTAGTATATGGATGTGGCATATTTGGGTCAGTAAAATACTTTTATCTCTTGTGCAATACCTAAAAATGATCAAAAGCACGTGATACAGTCAATAACCCATGCATAAATTACGAATGGCGACCGGCCAGAGTAGCTCAACCTACGAGGCACTACCAAATATTGGATAAATTCTGGCGAAGATCCAACTCAGTTAGGGTATAGCAAAAATTTCTCAGAGAATATAGTATTAATAGCGCCGCTGAATTTGCACAATGAGGGGTCGGACAATTTACTAAAGAATTACGTCTCTCTTGTCTGCCGTCTAGTCTCGCCGGTTACCAAGACGTTCTCAGGTTAAAATACTTTTCGGAAGCATCTAGAATTATATAAATTATAGAAGCATCTAAACAAAATTTATGAACGATGCGGGACTCGAACCCGTGACGTTTCACGGTCCGTGAGAGTTGAACAAAGGCATTAATATGTCTTTGTTCATGATTTATGAACTTTATACGTCACTCGAACTGTTTGCTCAGTGGAAGAGCGCTCGCAGGTAACTCGAGAGATCGCAGGTTTGAATAGCAAAAATGAAAGGAAAAATAAATTGCGGGTGATCTGGGGTCGGGTCTTTTTTCCATAGGACTTGTAGTTTAGCCGGAATCAAGATAAATCGCTGATCGCCCGTAATTTATATTTCCTTTAATTTTTGTTACATTCTTTTCCTTTTCCAATAAGGGTCATCCTACTATTGGCTTACTGCTATAGGCTTCAGCACTTGTCTAAAGTGATAATACGTGGTGGGTGATTTTTCAAAACTTTCACACTAATATAGAACCGCTATATCTCGTCGTTGTCCGAATGCAAGCTCAAATTGAGCTAATGACACTGTTTTTCTACTCTCAACCGTCACCGAGATTTCCATCGGCTTACCATGAGGATGAAAGTGAGATCAGTTATCAAAATAGAATATTATTTAATCAACAAAGACTGCATCATCCGAATACAATGCGAAGGCCAAATCCTACGTCATACAAAAGCATTGCAGCACAAATATGTATATCAGGTCATAGTTCGAAAGAATACATTAAAAAGATAACGTGGATATTTAATAGGCAGTTATTTAATTCTTATAAACTTATGTGGGTTGATCTGGCATCTGTTTTATAGCGAGTGTCGAATGTTTGTGGCAACAATGAAACCTTTAGGTTCTGCCTAAAATAGAAACACGCAATATAAACCTTTTGGCACACATAGCATTTAATAATAAATAAATACCTTTTGATTAAACTGTAGATTATAAAAATAGCTTTTATGCATAAGTTAATATTAATTATAAATATAAAAATTTGATTACGTGTATCGCATAAGACTCCGTATCACATACTATTTTGACTAATCTCTCTTTTAACCTTTTGATTATTTAGGTTTTCTGAGTTCCTCGCAGACAATATTGATCAAATTTGACCATTGTTATTAAAATACAAATTTACTAATATAATAAATTTTTATAATTAACATAATACGTTAGTCACTCAACTCCAGAACTTTTTCATTACATACATGCATTTATTTATGTTGAATCGGGATCGCCTTTTAAATCCACAATACGGTTTTAAATAACAATAATTTTGAACAAAGTCCGTTCCGCAGTATTTCCAAACCAAAATGAGATTAATTCTGTCGTGCGTGTGGTTAACTCAGGTTGAAAAATATTCAATGAAAATGTTATTTTAAATCCTCAGACGTCCAAAAGAGCAAGACAGACGTAATCAGTTATCATCATGTTACCCGGTAATATGGTTTGTCTTCCTATCCATAAAAATAAGATTTCTTTTTAAGTTGTTACTTACAAGTTATACTTTTAATGAATAATGTAATAAAGATTATATGTTTTTATTCTTTCAACTTTTTTATTATTTCGATTGGCAATTTTTATCAGTTAAGCAATTTTAATTCGTGATTTAATCTTTCACTCGGTACCTCACTTTCCTTATCTCTTTTCCGTAGCTATCCTGTATTTTAACTGATCACGTGACTGATAATAAGTTGGTATTGACTGCAAAGGAATCACAAATTACGATGGTGACTGCTCGCTTTTTTACTTTTCTCCTATAACACGCAGTATAAATATATGAAAGAGGTTTTTATCGGGTATGCTTGGAAGAAACAATTAATGTCAATCAACATACATTTTTTATTTGATTAACTCATAACACGACTGTTAAATATATTAATTATACTGTTAAAAGATTTTTGCGTAAAAGTTACATTTTTATTATTATTTTAGTTAACCCGACGTCTCATTACATGCTTTTTAACCCTTTAAAAGTGTTTTATTTAAATGAATATAAAACAAATATATGCATAGGGTTTCTTTAGTATCCTAATAAAATAAAAGTTGAAAATGAAGTTTTGCCAGAAGCACGGTCTTACAGTACAAGTTAACTTTTAAATGCTAAATAACATATTCATTTATGTCACAGTGTGCTAATTGTTAATTATTTTTTCTATATATTTATATTGTTTGATTTAGTTTTTGTTCTTGTTATTCTATTACTACGGAACTCTAAATGCACGTCGGACTTATGCTTGACGGATCCAACTCAAATATTTTAATTCAAAATAGTATTTTCAAATTGCTTCTTGAACCTCAAAACTACCAACAAGTTGAAGAGATTTGCCTCAGACCTATGAAGAACAGTCGTAATGCACCCAGCGAGCCTCTTTTTTAATTAATTAAAATTGCACTTCACCTTAATTCAATAAAATATAGCCATAGGGGATAATAGGGGATCCCTCGATTCTCGTTTAAAACGTCATCTGTGCTATATTAAAGCTTTCTCAGTGCAATGTTTTACCAATTCTTTTGAATTTCGCACCAAACGTTTTCTGAGATGCTGTTGTAAAAGCTTCTTCCAACAAAAAGGCTTACTAACTCGGCTTAACCGACTCGTGAGTAAAACAAGTTTATTTTTGTTCATGTCGTTATAACTTTGATAAAAATTACACTGTCAATAATGTATAGAAAGGCGACATCTGTTAATATGTTATTTCTTTGAATTTTTTTACCAAAATTAGCTGGATCTCAAATATATATTAGGAAAAGAAACGGACCAAGTATGGAACCCTGTTGTTTTTCTTAGTTTATATATGATGTGATTAATAATTTTTGAGGACCCAATATGTCGGCCATTATAACTAAGTACATGTAAATGCGTGTGGATGTTATTGCGAATAGCAAACATTTCTGTCTACGTGCATTCATCTTTTTCTACGCTCACATCAAAAACTATTTATCACGACTACGTGAATACGTGAGTGTATCTTCAGGAAGGGATAAGACTGGTTAGGATTTGTGCGAAATTATGTAATTACTGCATATTAAACAAGTTTACAAACTGTATAATTGATAGAGTGAATCCTTAAATATATTTGATTTATATTACATATCCAAAGCTTTAATAGTAATTATATAGGAAGGGAAACAATTGAAGGCATTTAGTACACAATTAGCTACCTATCGCTGCTTTGGAGTGACTGGAAAATTTGGGATAAAAATGTACTCTATATACTTTTCTGTACACTTGAGACAATTGCAAAATTTGGCAACTTTTTGGCAAATATCGATTGACTTGTTAAAACGTGAAAGCTTAGCAAGCAAAGAGAGTTCGCATTTATTAAATTAATTATGATTAAACGTGAAATGTTTGTTGTTACAGCGATGCAGACTAAGGCGTGACACACCGGGTTGACAGGCTTCAACCCTCGCGATGTCGCAACCGCCACATGGACGCGGCCGAGCGCGTCTTGCGGGCCCCCCCTCGCCCGCTCACTACCGCCCCCCCTCGCCATGGGCTCCGAGCCCCCCACCCCTAATATCCGGACCAAGACATTCAACAGCCATAGTCTCACCTCCACCAGTGCAACCATCACCGAAACCTTTCCGTCCATTACAATCCCCACATCTACGGCAACATTCTCCATCGCCTAGCTCTCATTTTTCAATTTCTCCCTACCCTATGTCCCCCATTTTGGGGCATAGTCCCGAATACTATTACTCCTCACCATACGAAGCAGTTCGGGAGTATGACTATGCAGAGCCAGTTCCTCCACGGCCAATGATCTATGAAGAGGAGGAAGAGAGAGGCCCGTCTACTGCGGAGATCATTGCCAACCAGTCTCAAGAAGGTTACGTGGATGAGAAACTTGCGGAGTATCAAGCTACCATTCAACTTTTGCAAGGTATGTTTATATGTAGTTCTACAAGAATAAGGAATAATTTTTTTCACAAATGGTATTCCGATTTTTAGTAGCGAATCTAAAATTTCTAATTCCAAAATAACTTTAAGAAATTATTTATATATATTTTGGAGCTTGCGGTGTTTTACAACAGATATGGGTTTACTTTTAAGACTACATATTCCATTTTTGATATTTGTGTTTTATCTCTAGTACAGTAGTAGTAAAGATAAGCCTTTTTAAGTATAGCCATTTTAAATGAAGTTACAGATACAGTCTCACAGTTGATGATGTCAGAAAAATACCACAGATGTGTCAAAATTACTTTTATCTCTTACTTTCGACGTAACGAGACGAAATAAGTATGCAACCATGTTAGCTTCAATAGACACGTAGAGATAAGACGAGAAAATGCTTAGAGATCATTTTCTCGTGCTGCGCATGCTAGCCCTGCAGGTTACATGCATATCATTTTAACTTCATAATATGCTTTTTTTATTATTATGATTTGGGGATTTCAATGCACTTAAATCCTAGGATCTATTGTGCCCCCTTCTTGCGCTAGCGCGCCTGCTCTCAAACTTAAAAGTTAAGGAGGAGAATCGAGGATACTAACTAGGATGCGTGTTACTGTGCCGAGATTAAAATTATATCCTCGAGACCTTTTAGAAGGCGTAGGATCCTCAGAGGGTCCAGGCAGGGCACGTCCTCTGCTTTAAGTGAAGGTGTTTTAAGACACCCCGGCCTGATTCTGGCAATGGCTTCGCATTCCAGAAGAATGTGTATGGGGTCTTCAGTGGCTTCGCATTATAATAATATGCTTATATTAGTCTTTTCGTTGATATAATTCTTTGTAATTATACACAATATTCATTTGAGTATCAAGTAAGCTAAATAAGAAATATATATGTTAATTGGATTATGACAATTTATTTCAATTACTTCAATACAATCTGCACTGTAAAGACTGCTGGGGCCCCCCCCCCCTCTTGTAGAAAATGCATGAATGCGTAGGTAGCAATACTACTGTAGATAGTGTAAGGCTACCTACGCATTCTAGTGGTTTACAAAAAAACTTACATTACATGAAATTAACATTTTTGTACAAATATTACGTGTTCATTATTCTTTCTAAGTTATCTATTCTATTCGCTTCCGCCCAATTTACATTCTCTAATAGATTGGAACTACAATAAAAATGTACAACGATCATTTGATAGAAAGACATCAAGATAACCTTGGCATCTAAAGATAGGATCGTGTTAATAGATCGAGATGTGAATTCGTACCATCTCTTATACAAATTTGATTTTTACAATGACGTAACTATTATTTATCTATTTTTTTTTTACCACTACTAGCTGATACCCTCGACTTCGCGTACACACATGACTGAGCATATAGTGCTCATAAAAATAGGTGTGTTTTAAACCTCTTATAATTTTATATTAAGGGTATATTCCGATATGCACTGCGTCCACTGTACAGTGTGACATAAATTTAGTATACTGTGAAGCCATTCCTTTATAGTTAGTTATACTGGTTACTGTTTAAAACGGAACGCAATCCCGTAATTCTGTCAGCCGCATTTTTTGACGCAGAATTCAAATGAGTGTATTAAAATTTTCTAGTTCATAAAAAAACTGTTGTTGGAGTACTGTCAAATTTAAAATATTTGGGATTAAACTATAGGTATTGTTTATAAAACGTTAGTCACTCGAGTGGTTTTTACTGATCACGTGATCAAAGTACTGCGAGTACCTTACCTCGAAAACGCCAGTGCTCACAATAGAATATGGCGGCGATTTATGACGTCATATATTTACCTAGGGTACTGCGGCAGTATACTGGCAGTCCATAACGGAACGAATTTTTCTACAGTATATAGCACTGTGCAGTGCTCGCAGTGCATATCGGCACATACCCTAAATGAAGATATGGCAATATTTTTTTTAATAAGGGCGTAGTGTCTATTAATTGAATGAATTAAACATAGACTGAGATCTATAGAGAGTACTTACTTAGAGAGTTTACTTACGTAAAACTTAGCTTAATCTATGATTTCATTTTAATAGTCATATGACAGTTGAAATTATCAAAGAGGATGAAAATACTACGTAATAAGGTGCGGGTTCCCTATATATTATTAAACTCTTTGCTGCCTACGTAAAAATTGAAATTTAAGGCCGGAACGCATTAGCGCGGCGCTGCGCAGCGCTGCACTTCGCGGCACTAAGCGTCATATTATTATTACAACCATTTTATATGGAACGTGTCGCACCAGAGCGGTGCTGCACTGCGCGTCGCGTCAGAGTTGCCTCCGAAAGAATATTTTGACGCGCAGCGGCGCGACGCGCAGTGCAGCGACGCTCAGTGCGACACAGCAAGCGGCGCGTCGCTTCAGTATACATACTGTTTATTGTTAAATCGGTAGAATTTTGTCTTATAATTTAATTTTAATAACGAAATAAACATAATTTAATTTATTAATTTTATTAGTTTAATTAAATAAATTAATAATTTTATAACATTTATTTATTTTGGATGCATACCCTTACAAACTAATTTATTTTGTATATTACAGCCATTGTAAAATACTGTATTGATTGAAAAGAGTGGTCGTTGTGTATCTTGTATATTCTTTTCAAGAGCTCTAAGTTTTACTTTAATTTTTTCCGAATTATTATGGTAGATTCAGTAGTTTATAAGAAATATTTATAGTGACGATTCAAAATCGCTGAGTTTAAGCTTAACTGAAAAAAGTTTATTTGACTTTGAAATCTTATTTTTTTCCTCATCCGTAAATAGGTTCTTCTTCTGCACGCAATAAAGAAATAATGACCTAATCCTTGTCACTATCGCTCATCTTGTGATGTTGCTCGCACGCAAACTGCTATAGAAATGACGCGAGCTGCCGCTTACTGCAGTTGTAGTGCGATAGGTATCGTCTAGCGACGTGAAGCGACGCGCAGCGCAGCGCCGCTGTAATGCGTTCCGGCCTTTAGTATAAAACGAGCAGTGATTTGACATAAATTTGAAATAGTAATTACAATATTACGGCGACGAAGTATAATCTGGCTTAGTTTGAAAGCGAACAGTTGCTTAAAACGTAGTGGATTTCGGCTATCTCCGTTTTTTACAAGATTATAGCCGTCATCTATCAATCATTGCAAGTTTCATACTTCGTTCGAGTTTTGCTAGGCTGGAAATTAGGCGAGCTTGAGTCCAATGAAGAAGTCATGTTCGCGTTTTATCACACTCAGCTAAGTTTTACGTAAGTAAAGTCTGAGCAAAGTCTAAGTACGCTCTTTAGATCTCAACCTAAAACTTAATTGAAATATCCAGTAGTTCTTCCGTGATGCGCGCTAAAAATGAAAACAGTATCCTATCATCCCTATGATAAAGATTCTTAGCCTGGTAAACAACAATTTTATAATAGTAACAATATTTTAGTTTCAATTAGAGCGTGACATGGTTATCAAACTTGCGAATGATTTGTATAAAACGTGCGAATGACGTCAGAATATGAACAGGTATACTCGCGTCATACATAAGACAATCTCTCTTCAACTATGATCGCCTGGTACCAGAATACTATATAAAATTAATTTCAGCGACTGTCTTACGAATTTTCGATCAGGACACGTGTCATGACGCGAGACTAACATTTTATACCCGTCCCAAGAAAACTGCTCACCGCCGCCGCTAGAGAAGGTCTCACTTCAATAAAAATAGAATAGGTTGAATTTGTTGTTGCGGGCTTCTTCTTAAACTAAAGCTGAAGTTAGCTTTAGTTTAAGAAGAAAAACTTAACTTCTTAAAAAAAATATACCTTGTTGTATGTATACTTAAACAACTTGTTATGTTTTAAAGTAATAACCCTCATTTCTGGGATGTGGGACTCGAACCCGCGACCTCTCGCGTTCCGTGCGAGCGAGCCCTCTTCCAACTAAGCCAACAATTCGAGTGACGTATGGTGATGAAGCCACAACCTGAGAGTTGAACAAAGCATGCAAGATTTTATCAACAGATAATAATAGCTTAACTCTTCATCATTAATAATTAGAACTTACAATCTTCTTAAAACATGTCTTGAGGCAACCGCCATGGAGGATGTCCATTTCCGCAACACCAGAGGTCAAGAGACGCGTTGCCGGTATTAAAAATGGGAGTATTCTCTATATGCTCGAAGGTTGATATAAATTGAGATACTCAGTAAAACACGTTTTTTTAATGACCTGGCCAAATTTTCGTCCTCAAAACCCCCGTGTAGTAAACAGACATGACAACACATCGCCAAACAAACACCTATTTATAATCGGCGTAACGGACAGTGCAGAGGTTGTCTGTCTGAGGACGAAACGATCACTCACGTAATTCTACGAATGTTTAGGGCTGGCCAAACGACTTGCAAAAACCTTAGTGAATATACGAGGTCGCTCCGTAAAGTCTGCGAACAGTCCTACAAGTGTTCTGAACTTCTGGATGGAGCTGGGCTGGTTGGAATGACTTGCCAACACTGCACGCAATGTGGCCCCAACTGAGTGGTTTAATTGCGGAAACAGGAAACAATTTATGTGAGTAATTTCCGAAGGACGAGCAATCTTTACACAGTTTTGAACCGTAAGGGCTATCCCGAAAACTGAAACAGAGGGGTCAAAATATTGCTGTCCAATGTATGGATATCCTCCAGGATTTCATTAGCATGCGCTATCGATTACTAAGGGATTCCGACTATATATCGAGGCAAGCTCTAGACAGGAAGCCCCAGGGAAAACCTAAACGAAGACGTTCAAAGTAACCCTGTCACCGGACCGACATTGATGAAATTAAATATATCGAGAAAGCCTGGAGAGACAAGAGAGATGCTCAGGACTGATCCGGATGGAGATGCACTGTGAATGCCCTCTGTTTTCCTTATCTGGCCCATACAACATACTAATAAACTAGAACTACACCAAGCTTTGACATCTTAATGTCGATTTCTACAGGGTATTTATTATAAGTATGAGAATCAATTAACATATAAAATTTAGGCCGAGGGGAGGCTCCTATGCCGATGCAAATCCGACCCGATGGTGCCGGCTGGATTATGAGTATCACAACGGCGCCTATTTTTACCGTGAAGCAGTATTGTGTAAGCATTACTGTGGTTCGGTCTGAAGGGCGCCGTAGCTAGTAAAATTACTGGCCAAATTATACTTAACATCTTATGTCTCAAGGAGATGAGCACAGTTGTAGTGCCGCTCAGAATTTTTGGGTTTTTCAAGAATCCTAGGCGGTACTGCATTGTAATGGGCAGGGCGCATCAATTACCATCAGCTGAATGTCCAGCTCGTCTCGTCCCTTATTTTCATAAAAAAATATAATATAACACTAACTAGGTACCCTATGACTTCGTCCGCGTACAGAGAGGACTGAGCACGTCGGAACGACATTTCAACCTAGTCTTATAGAATAAACGAAAACTTTTGTAAATAATGATGTGTTATGCAAAGTCCTAGTACATTATTTTATTCTATTATCAATACTTTTCGCAGCGGACATGATTTAAAGAATAATTTAGGTATTTCTTTACACTTGGGTTAAATTTTTAGAGATTTAGAAAGGATTCCTAATTTTTTTAGAAAATATATGATACCCTTTATTACCCGGGGATAGTATAGCTTCCCAACAGTGAAAGATATTTTCAAATCAGTTCAGTAGTTTCGGAGTCTATTTAATGCAAACAAACAAACTATCAGATCATTCCTCTTTATAATATTGGTATAGATTTCCAATTAGTAGTGCTACTTGACACGATGCTACTTCATAAAATAGTTAACAATCAAACGGATACTTCATTATTACCAAAAATAAATTTCAATTGTAAAATCCCTAAACGCTGTACGTTTGTACCAACAACATATTTAAAGATAATCGTAGCCGTTAGTACCTAGCATATCACTCCTGCATGAATCGTATTTGTCGCCAATTTAATACAGTTCCTCAAAATAATCAGCAACTCAATTTATTTAATTCCACATCAACCTGCTTTCGTTATAATGTCATTGACTCCCTACGTAAGGGAGCAAATTTGAAGAAATTACTATTATTTTTGTTACATTACTTTAAATAATCTGTATGTCTCTAAATCTTTTGTACATGCCAGTTATTGATATTTTTGCTATGTGTCTTTTCGTTTTAAGTCTCCTTGTTGATATTTTTACATTTGTGCATAAATATTGTTGGTTTGTCGAATAAAGTAAAATAAAAAAAAGTAGTACTACTAACAATTAATTAGAACTAGAGTGCAGTTACTTGTAGACGTGTCCTAATCTTTCACGTGCAGAATAAATTTCTTGGTAGAGTATTTCAAATTTGTATCTAGGTCTCCTCGTTTATGTTTAACATGTGATATTTGCGCTTGGTGCTAAGCCAAAACCTATAATTTCGGGGACGTGGACTCTGTCAATCACAATCTTCAAGATTTAACGGACTTGTAAGTATTTGCCAATCATATTCTAATATTACACTCTATATCCCGAAATAACAATAGTGTGTGTCTGCTTATGTTCGTACGTGAAAAGCTATACTTCTTTGGCATAGTAAAACAAAAGTTGCTCCAAAACTTTTATATTATGTATGTACAACGCAAATATTTAGAGGTCGCAGGCTCGAGTCGCGCATTGTTCATATTTTTTTTCAATTTAATTTGTGTAATTAATCCCAGAAGTGAGAGTAATCCTGGGTTTTCACTTTAAAAAATAACAAGTTGTTAAGTTAAAACTATTACAATACAATTCTCTGTATTATATAGTAGCTGACCTGGCAAACGTTGTTTTGCCATATAAATTATATATGTAAACCATCCTTGAGCTTCAACGAATCTATTACAAAAGATTTCATTGAGATCGGTCGAATAGTTTAGGAGTTATTAGGGAACATACAAACATACATTCTCTTTTATATATATAGATACCGTCGTCTATGCCTGAGTTGCACCATGTGACATTTTTAGATGACGTCATAACTTAAACAAATCGTAACCTTCAATTTTTCGCCGGTTAAAGCTATTAGTAATGTTATATGGATAAATAGCGACCTGTAAAAAGTTACAAATTCGATACTGACTTGATAGTTTTCACTTTTTAATTTTAACTACGCCAAGGAATACGATGGTGCAACACATTCCGCAGTCTATGCTAAAGTCAGCGTTAATGTTAACATTAAATTTGACTTTAACCGTAACTATAACAATTAATATGATGCAACCCAACCCTAGGTACCTGTTTTAATGTATTGACATTGTAACTTGCAAAATATTTCCAATACAAGATAGAGATTAATCTACTATTTTCACGGTGTTGCAAAATCGTGTTGCTTTACGAACCTATTGTAAATAAATAATTCATTCTTTAAATTTAACTGCGCATATATATTACCTACTATAGTCTGAGACACAAATTTTGAGTAATGACTTTCCTTAATTCCGATATGCTGAGAAGTTCTTTCAAGTCTATCGAGAATTTATGATCGCACGATAGGACACAGATAAATTTTACAAGTGGGAGGCTCCTTTGCGCAGTAGGTATGCCGGCTAGATTATGGGTCAATGCCGTGAAGCAGTTATGTGTAAGCATTATTGTGTTTCGATCTGAAGGGCGCTGTAGCTAGTGAAATTACTGGGAAAATGAGACTTAACATCTTATGTCTCAAGGATATGAGCTCAATTATAGTGCCACTCATAATTTTTCAAGAATCCTGAGCAGCACTGCATTGTAATGGAGAGGGCGTATCAATTACCATCAGCTGAACGTCCTGCTAGTCTCTTCCCTTATTGTCATTGAAAAAAATCTTCTAAATTTTTTTTTTTAAATTCAAGCCTCGACCTCGTGGTGTAAGTATCGAAGTAAACACAAAATGATGTGTTTATTGCATAATAATATGAATCTTCCATTTTTCCATTCTACGAATCTCTTTTCGGGAATCTCAATTAAAAACAAAGAAATAACACATTTGTTCCAACATCAAAAGCTTTAAAAATACAATTTGTTTATAAATTTCGACATCTCAAATTAGCAGCCAATGATCCGAAGAGTGACGCGTTCAACATCGGGACATTATCGTTACATTTTAAAGTTTCAAAAACAGAACAATAAACAATGTTGGATTCAACAAATCTGACAAAATATCTGACCGACGATGCACACGATCTCCGGTTTAAAATAAATATGAGTGACGTCTATATATAAAGTTATTAATATAGAACGCCTGGAACGCTAACGTGGGCTTAAACACATATATATCTATAAATATCTATGGGTAATTACAAACGGGAACCGACCAGCCAGCGCTCTAGTATGATATCCTGTTCATAGATTAACGGCGGTTCCCAATATTCAGTCTATCTCTTATTTGAGATAAAAATTGTAACTATCGTTGACTTTTCTGTCCCGATAAACTTCGTACACACTGTCTGTCAATGGGACGACGTATAGCTTACCAGCGATAGAAGTTTGTATGGAAATTGCTATTCACGCGTCCCAATATAAGGCGATAACAATGACTTATCGGGTATATTGGGACAGCTTTAGATTATTGACAGCTAATTACTGACAGTAGAAGGTAGTAATTTATCTCTATCTGTAGATAGTATATTGGGAACGGCCGTTAATGACTTGATCTTATCTATCCATAGTTATGTCCAATATAGTTATAATCCAATGCCGTATATCGAGGTTATTGGTTAGGTTATTGAAATGTAAGTAAGTGTAAAAGGATATATTTGTCTACCACTAGTAAGTTAAACTAAGCATAGATAGGTTTTTGTAAGCGGCCGTTAGTCAATTTTTATACCAAAAGCCGGGATGTCAAAGTCAAAGTCAAATTTTCTTTATTCATTTGGGCTTAAACTAAGCGCTTTTGAATCTTCGCTATAAATATTTCTTTTAAATTACTGAATATAACATATGTTCGGAAAAAGTAGAGCTCGTGAGAAGAACATACAAGAAACTCAACGGCCACTCTTTTCAATCAAATAGAGTATTTTACAATGGCTGTAATATACATAACAAATAAGCTAGCTTGTCAGGCACAATAAAATATTAAACCTGGCCTGTTTTTATGGGTTAACTACTAAGAAGGGGCTCTATCTAGACGTATAAATTATGAAATTTATCGAATATACTCACACCTAATAGGTTATCCAGATGTTTTGAGTTTTCTTAAGTGTTAATTCCGCCAATATTTGTCTTTTAAACAATTCGACACGTGCTTCGCCCCTACACGAAGCATCCTCAGGACATGTTGACTCTCCAAAATCTGGCACGATAGAGTTTAAAAAACAAATAACGGCGGAATAAACACATAAGAAAACTCAAAACATTTGTATAATTATGGATTTCCGCAAAGTAACGCCTACTTCAATAAATTTTCCTAATAGGTTAGTCAACAAGTTTATAAACCGTGATAATTATTAATAATATTCCAAAAAATTTGAGCGATGGCTCAATAGATTCGGAAAGACTTTAAGCATTAACATTTAAGAAATAAAAAAAAACCCTAAAGAGGAGGAAATTTTCAATGGAAAAGGTCCGATTCCCGGAACTCTTTCTATATTATTATATAGTTAAAGTCAAAGTCAATGTCAAATAAACTTTATTCAATTAGTCTTAAACTAAGGACTTTTTAATCGCCCCTATAAATATTACATTTAAATTACTGAATCTACATGTGCGGATAAAGTAGAGCTCGTGAGAAGAACATACAAGAAACTCAACGGCCATTATTTTCAATCATATACAGTAATTTACAATGGCTGTATGTAATATACATAATAAATTAGTTTGTAAGGTGCTGAATCCAATGATAGTGTTTAAATCTAATATATAAAATTCTCGTGTCATGATGTTAAGCATTGAACGCCTCCGAAACGGCTTGACCGATTCTCATGAAATTTTGAGTGCATATTGGGTAGGTCTGAGAATCGGACAACATCTATTTTTCATCCCCCTAAATGTTAAAGGTCCACACGATTTTTTTTTTTAATTTTTTTGACATTTTTTTTAAATTTATTTGATTATGAGTCAGCATTAAAAATACATACAACTTCAAATTTTCACCCATCTACGATCAACAGTTACTTCTGTATCGGGATTTTAATATCGGCAATACAACGTTTGCTGGGTCAGCTAGTAATATATAATATTTCACAAAACCTAATAAGGAATAAACTATACAATATACGTTATTATAAATAATCGGATATTGGATGCGACATACGATAATACAGCTATGGCTGTACGATCCGCAGAAATGTTTAACGAGATTTTACCTGTCCTGTGGTACAAAATTCGTTGTTAAAATGACGGTCGGCTACGTTCTTGTCATTGCTCTGGTATTAAAAGGGAGTCTTATAAAAAAAACTTAAAAATATTTGTAATGATACTAACCCTCTCATAAAAACTGACGTCACAGTATTCATCAAATTTGGGAGATTTTACACCAACCTTGTGTGTCTTATTTATAAACGCAATGTAAAGTTACTCCAAGTTTACAATTGCTTCTCCCTATCATGTTATTCATGTAATTGTGTAGTGACAAAGGTAACATAAAGGCAAAAGTTTTAAGTCTATCTATCTATATATATAAAAATGAATTGCTGTTCGTTAGTCTCGCTAAAACTCGAGAACGGCTGGACCGATTTGGCTAATTTTGGTCTTGAATTATTTGTGGAAGTCCAGAGAAGGTTTAAAAGGTGAATAAATAGGAAAATGCTGCTTAATTAAATAAAAACAACAAATTTGTTTTTCCTTTGATGTGTCCATACATAATTTCTATGATATAATTTATTGACGCACGGTTTGACAGTTCTGCTGTGAAATAATTTCATTACGACAGCAGGGTGCATATTTTACGAAGTAATTTTTGATGTTATGATATATATTATTGACAAATTTGTAAAAAACATTATTTTATTTATGATATACAGAACAGCGTCTGTGTCGTGTCAGCTAGTTAGGAATAACTTTACTTCATGTTTAATAATAACACAGCAGTTGTATAAGAGTGATGCACATTTAATATGATTGCAGACATTTTGTTGTTATGGTAACATTAAACACAAAAAAGGTTTGTCTCTATATGCAGATTCTGTTAATCTCGTAATTAGTTATATCGCGTTGGTTAAGTTATTATTATCAATAAATAGATTGTATCAATTATGTATAGGTATGTTATACCTATTTGCATTTGGTCATTGCCTGTAAGTGCAATAACACTTAGACTTATTTAGAATAATATTTAATGTAATTATTAACCCCCTTATTCATAATAGTCTGCTAACTCAAAGCATTGCTAATTCGCACTCTGTCTTCTTCTATTGACCTAAGCCAGAATGAGAAAAAACACTCCTAAGCGGCTGTTTAATGTTAGCGGACCATTATGAATAAGGGGGTAAGTGATTAATAAATAAAGCTATACTAAATAGAATACTAGGCGAGTTCGTTGAGCCGGTTCTTCTCTCTCATAGCGATATTCGTTACAAAAGCGGCAGTTGTGTATCAATAGACATAAAATATTTCTGTAGGAATTAATTATTTTTGCAAATAAAATAACGTATACAAAGTTATTATGAAAATGACTGTCGTGTCCCATCACGTTATCGGCGGAAATTTCGCTGTAACCAATCAACATTTCGACACTAGCCTAAAATATATTATTAAGAAGATTTGAAATTACGTCCGAACGCATCAATATCTGTAATTCTTATATACACCAGCCGTTCCCGCCTGCTTCGCTTGGCGAATTTTAAAAGGAAATTAATTAATGAGATTATGAGGTACGTTGGAATTCGAAAAATTACCACCTACGGTAAATTTCGCATCGAATGGTGGTAGTTTCATGTCGATACTATCAGTGGCTTAGCCGTGATTGAGCCTCAAACAATGACAATTTTTCATTAGATAGATTCTGTCACTTAAATTATTAATCTAATAAACTCACACCTTTAGGTTAGTCAACAAGCTTAGAAACCGTGATACTTATTGATAAAGTTCCTGAAAGTATGAGCGATGCCTCATTTGATTCGGAAAGACTTCTAGAAAAATGTATTGAAAGTATGTATTTATTAACACATAAAAAATTGCAATTATTAACAACAAATTAAGTGGAAAAATATACAGCATCAAGTTTTTCGTTAATAACTCAAAAACATTAACATTTAAGAAATAAAAAAGGCTTCAAGTGGAGGAAATTTTTCAATAAACATTTCCGATTCCCGTAACTCCTGTATTATTTATAATTTTTATTCAACGCCAAAACCACTCCACGCGTCCGATATGCTATGCACACTGCTGCTAAAGACAGGATTCACATTAAATAATTTGTTGCTTATATTATATAATTAACTAATTAAAATTAAATAAATTAATAAATATAGATATTAATTTTAAAATTTCTCTTTAATCTTCTATCATCTTAATTTACTATCTTATTTTGCTTATATTTATATTTTCATTCGATACATTTTTCTAGACGGCATTCCGAATGGAATGACACTATTTTTTTGAGCTTTAACAAAATTTGACACGTTTTTGCAATAGCCGTACCTAATTAAACTCTAAAATAACTGAAAATATCATAAGAGCGCTTTCGCACTACGTCCGATCCGAATCCGATCCGTGCCTAATCTATAATATATATATAACTAGCTGATACCCGCGACTTCGTCCGCGTACACGCATGACTAAGCACGTAGTACTTATAAAAATATTTATTTCTTATGACAAACTTAAGATTTGTCATTCATAAAAAATTTCTTTTCAAATTTTATTTGAGCTAAAATTAAGTTTATATTTTACCTGCTGAGAAAGTTGGAAAGATATAAAAATTCTAATTAGTTATTTATTTTAAACTATTCTTTCAATTTTATTTTCCGTATGACGGGGTACACATCAAAGGATAAACAAAATTGTTGTTTTTTTTAATGCCGAGCATTTTCATATTTATTCACTTTTTAAACCTTCTCTGGACTTCCACAAATCATTCAAGACCCAAATTAGCCAAATCCTTCCAGCCGTTCTCAAGTTTTAGCGAGACTACCGAACAGCAATTCATTTTTATATATATATATATATATATATAGTTATATATATATATATATTTGGCGGAAAGAAATCGGATGACGGAAGTCGGATCTAGTGCGTAAACTACCATAGAAATAGTTGGATTACCTCGGACCGTGTTTTCACGGATACGGATCGGATTCGGATCGGACGTAGTGCGAAAGCGCTCTAATATCTGTCAAACATATTACATATATTCGAGATCAAGACCGATTCGATACATCGATATTTTGCGAGTACCTACGGGCAACAATAGAGTTGAATATTTACAAACAAACCCTTTCGTGTGCGTCGTTCATTTGGAACTAGGTCGACTGCTTCGTAAATACATCACCGGAATAATAAATTATTTGGGTATAATTCTTGCCAACGCACTGCGTGTGTGTTCATTTGTAAAAGTGCCATTGCCAATTTATAGACTACTGGGAGTTTATAAGTCAAGAGATGTCGCTTTCCAAGTATTAGGTACTAAATACTTACTTATAACAAGCTTTGAAAATTATCGTCATGGCGTTTAGGTAGACATCAATTTTTTTGTGTGACAAAAGAGGACGCAAGATCATGACCGGCATGATCACGAAGCATCCGTACACAAACAATAGCTCAATAGGTTGATGCATCTAATATACGATAATTTATATTTCTACAAAAAAAAAATATGAGAGTGAAGTTTTAAGATGCGCGCGCATCACTGTAACACAAAAGTAACAGGTTGAAGTTGGTTCCAAAAATTTTCTGACGTTTGCGACATTCGTTATTTTTTTTGGTTTCTTCGTCCTTTATTAGGACAGGCAAAGGGTTCAAGCCCGTACATCCTCTCGAACGCTCCAACCCTTATGGATCTTTTGTCTTCTTTGTCTGTACAATGTTCAGTAGTACCTCCTCAGGCCAATCGAATCTATAATAACATTGTTCTTAAGCGAGGATGTCTTATTAAACTTTTACAGAGTTCATATACTATATAATGGCTATTAGTAGGTATCTATATTAAAGTCGTTCAACATTAATTGAGAGTATTTTTGTGACTCAGTTACTTCCCAATACTGTTTGCAGTAGTTTTGGGCCCAGAATAATAATAATAACATTTTACGGATGCAGCTTGATAGTAAAATAAACGCCATCTATCAGTTACCAGTGTAACCATATTAGTTGGTGAACAAATGCTGCCACAGGCATTTATAAACATTTCATATCAATCCGACCTATGGTTCAAACACTAAATATCACTGTTAACAGCGCCATCTATCCGGCACTAGTGTAACTGTGTTAATTGGAGTGGTCATGTCGTCAAAAAAGTTTTATTTAAATTAGGCACACATTATCTTTTATATATTTAGACTATAAATTCTATAGATACACTTATACAATACTTTATATTACATCACATATTACACTTTATGGGATATGAATATGATATGATTGAATGCAATCACTCATCTCAATCTTTAGCGATCAATTGACAGGAGGCAAAGCGAAGTAGGCACAGATTAATAATAATAAAATTCTTTATTGGTTTTAACAAATTCTCCATAATAAACGTAGTGGCAAGAACCTCCTTTTAAGCATATAAAAACAGATTACGGCCCCATTTGCTATTTTCCTATAATAATTCATCTTTAGTTACTACCATACAGAATATATTAATATGTATATCAATCGTATAAGTATATTATCATACCCAACATTTCGTGTAAAAATACACGACCCGGTGTTACGGACGGGTTTTCATAAAAACCCCTCCAACGAATTTCATCGAATTCCAAATTTTTCCACCAAATTCAAAGACAAATAAGCTTGATTCAATTTGGTTTGAACTAAGCATTTTTTAATTCTCTTTATAAATATTTCTTTTAAATTACTGCACCTACCATATGTTCGGTAAAAGTAGAGCTCGTGAGAAGAGCATGCAAGAAACTCAACGGCCAGTCTTTTCAATTTAATAGAGTATTTTACAATGGCTGTAATATAAAAAACAAATTAGTTTGTGAGGTGCTACATCAAATATATGAATCGTGTTCACACTAAAAACGCTTATATAATATAAAATATTTCATAAAAAGTAATAAATAATAAACTGTATAATTAATATAAATTATCGTATATTGGATGCATCAACTTTAGAGCTTTAAATTCATTGTAAGGATCCTTCGTGAACAAGATGGTCGTGATTACTGTTAAAATTAGTAATTGCATCCAATAAATACAATTAGTTATTAACTATAACAGGTCGACCTGGCACTACAAGCGTCACCCGTTCACGAGTTGACGTCTCTTAGTCTCCATATAAAAAGGCATAAAAGGCATTTATTTTCTCAAAATTGATTCCTTGAGAATTCTTTTTGATGTCATTTCTAATAACTACTAGATACTACTACCGCTTCGGAAACGAATGGCGCTCTGAGAGAGAAGAAGTGGCGCTAGAAACTCTCCCATTCGCATTCTTTTTTTGCGCTCTTTTCAATAAAAATATACAATATTAATTAAAAAATTAAAATTAGCAGTTTCACCACAGTATCTATTAACCAAATTATTTCTAAACCTCTCAAGACGGCTACCCGTAACTGGTATAATCGTCACCTTTTTTGGTCTGACATTGTCCAATCTTGTATTTACTTTTATAAGTTGCCCACTATGGTCGGACTGAAGATTATTAATTATGAGTTTACTAGACATAGTAACATTTGTAAAAATATTATCTAAATAGGTTGCTGTTGTAGAAGTGATTCTAGTAGGTTTCCAAAATACATTGAACAAATTAAATATTTGAAATAAATTTTTAAGGCTAGTACAATTGGCTGAAGTTTCAAGCAAGTTTATATTAAAATCTCCAACTATTATACCTAAGGCTGACCACCAGTCAACAGACAATCCGTCGCTTTAATAGATCCATCAAGCACAGGGCCGGGCTCTCGTACAGCAAATTTGGTTGGCGACTCAAATCATAAACATATTTGAATATGCAACCCTAATGCTTAATTTAGTAACCAATGATACTCAAATAAAATTTTAAAAACAAAGTTTTATGAACGATGCGGGACCCACGACCTCCGGCGTTCCGTGCCGGTGCTCTAACCAACTGAGCTAACCGTTCGAGTACCGCCTCAATATAAAATTCTGTTTACTTTGTTCAACTCTCAGGTTGTGGCTTCATCTACAGGATCTACTTTACAGTTGATAACCTGCTCAACCCCAATATTTGCATATTAGAAAATTGAATTGAGATGTCGCTCTTGTAAATCTAAACAATTTGTTATGTTTTTAAAGTGATAACCCTCACTTCTAGGATTAATACACAAATAAAATTTTAATACACAAAAAAAACCAATGATAGTAACATCACCCCGTGGTACACCATGTACTTAGGCTAATAATAATAGTATACTAGGACTCACTCAGAACAAATTTAAGAAATATATTAAAGCTTCTTTTTTTGGCAATTAGCCAGAATGGGTCTCAATGAATCAAACCTGTGCAGATTCTGCTGCGAAGCCACTGAAGACCCCATACACATTCTTCTGGAATGCGAAGCCATTGCCAGAATCAGGCCGGGGTGTCTTAAAACACCTTTGCTTAAAGCAGAGGGCGTGCCTTGACCCTCTGAGGATCGTACGCCTTTTAAAAGTAAATAGGTCTCGAGGATATAATTTAAATCTGGGCACAGTAACACGTATCCTAGTAGTTGCCTCGATTCTTAACTTTTAAGTTGAGGGCAGGCGCGCTAGCACAAGAAGGGGGCACAATAGATCCTAGGATTTAAGTGAATTGAAATCCCCAAATCATAATAATAATAATATTAAGCTTTTTTGACAAAGAAGGCTTACTATATATGTATGATTCTTGTCTGGTTCTGCGCAGGCCACATAAAATTGTATACTTATTATTTAAATAGCCTGCGTTGTTATATCATATTTTAAAAGATGGGCTGCGAGTTTCTTATCAGTTCTTCTCCCCATATCATAGCCCTTTTGTGAACTGATGTAGCTGACGTTTACCAAGTGTTGTTTCAATATGTTATGTTGACATAGACACAGGAATAGGTTCTCAATCCAACTGAATTTTTTTATTTAGTGTTTGTTACTGTCGTTTGTGAACCGATATGGATTTTTTTTCGTGTCCGTTGAAGTAAGACGTAGAATAACAAAATAAAAATTAGGTGACGATATCTTGATTATATTATCAGAATTAGAATTTTCTAAAATCGTTATTAGAAAATTATTTGAAGAAAGCCGTCTTCAATGTCGTTCCCGCTGGAATATAATATTTAAAGAATCATATATTATTTTACTTTATTCAAATCAAAGTTAAACGGTTTACATTGGCATTCAAAATAGAAAATATTTATAACTAGCTGTTACTCGCAACTTTCTCCGCATTTCCAGTGTTATTATTAGTTGGTGCTCCAAAACCATCATATAACCATGATATAACCTCTTATTGTTAAGACAACGTTCGTAAGAAAAATTTTCATTCGACCGTTTTATGTCCAACTTACTTTGCAAATCCGACTAACACTAAAAGTCTTTTTATTTATCGGGTTAATAATTAATATATAGTTAATGACACTCAAATAATGTGGCTTAGTAACAGAATTATCAAAATTGGTTCAGTAGATCCATAGATTACCCCCTACAACCTCACAAGTTTTAAATCTTTATAATATTGATGTTCCTACTATATTTTAGTTTGGCTTTTTAATATTTTTTTTATTGACATTAAAGGACGAGATGAGCAGGACGTTCAGCTGATGGTAATTGATACGTCCTGCCCAATACAATACAGTGCCGCTTAGGATTCTTGAAAAACCCAGTAATTCTGAGCGGCACTACAATTGCACTCGTCACCTTGAGACATAAGATGTTAAGTCTGATTTGCCCAGTAATAAACCAGACCGAAACATAGTAATGTTTACACATTACTGCTTCACGGCAGAAATAGGCGCCGTTGTGGAACCCATAATCTGGCCGGCTTCCTGTGCAACGGAGCCTCCCACTGGTATTTTGATAGAGAACGAAACAGGCCACTTCCAAATTCACATTCGGGGTAAAGTTTTCACTTCCGGTTATACTGAAGCCCTCAAGTTCGTCTCGTGCCTACTGGATTTCGGTCTGAAGTCTCATTAGGAATATCTCTATATTCCTGTTGTATTGTAGCCACTTTGCAGTTATAATTAACTACGGCGCTGATAAAATAAATATCTGATTGTTAATCAAGCGACCTGTGTGACATCGGCGCGTGATTCGATTCTCGTAGCAATCACGATTCTCGTGAGATATACCTGAACTCTACCTATATTATTTGGGTTATTCAGAATTTACTTGGATTTTACAGAACACATGCAGACAGACAAGACAACGTTTAAGTCATAGATACAGTTGATTGTCTCCTTGATAATTCTGTCCAGATTGAGCCTGACTTATTAAAACACTTACTAGCTAACTAATCAAATACTAATATAACGTAAGTATCCATCCCTACTCTATGCTAATATATAAAAAAAAGTGTGTGTACTTATGTATGCACGCAAGAACTTATTCTTCTTTGGTCTAACAAAGCAAAAAACTAATTGTGTGGTTTTATGAAACCACGATGCAAATGAAACTCTTTTTCACAAAATGACATGTTTATAACATTTTAATAATCTAAATAAAAAAAAAACAAATTTCTAAAAATAATGTTTTTTGTTTTTTAAATTAAATATATATATTATATTTTTATTAATCAATAAAAAAAACAAAGAAAATAGCGTGGAGCACAAATGAGTAATAGTCTATACACTACACGGTCAGCTGTTGCGAACTATAGGCGCCGCCCGACCGTCACGCGATATGCAACAAACATACGAAAAAGTTTGAGACGATGTAATAAAAGTTTCACTTTAAAAATCCTTCCTTTAAAAATTATTTATTCCTCGTGCTATTCTACGTTTGTAGAAGGAACAATATTGTTAAAATCTTGCAACGATGGATTTGACAATTCATTATTGAATAACGAAATATGCCTGTATGGGCTTGAACCATTTGCCTATCCTAATAATGAACGAAGAAACAAAAAAAAAAATACTTAAAATTTCACTCTCATCATTTTATCATAATGCACCTAAAGAAGTATAACTTCAAAAAAAGCTTTCCGTAAACATTATAAACTAAACAACAATTAACTATATATTCTAACGAGTTATTGATTGTATATATCATATTATTATTTGTAATATATGAAATAACACTTTATTCATGTATCCATTTATCTCCAATATTCCAACAAAGATAAGGTAATTTTATAGATCACTTACTAAATATGCCCGAGTGCTAGAGTTGGCGATAACTGCAATGACTAAAGTTATAAGAATATATGAAACCTGTATGGAATCTAGGCACAAACGTATGACCTAAGTTAGCCGGTACAATGCCAGCTCATATTTCTAGCGCACGCTGGACCGGTTTAGGTAGTACTTAAGCCTCCTATACACGCCACGATTTTCTGAATAAATTAGGTTAACTTGACGTTAACTTTAAAATTTATTATTAATGAGAGTGTAGTTATGACTCAAAATGTCGCCATTATTATTTTATAATGCGTAAAATTTCTTTCACATTTAATTTCCGATTAAGAGTTGCTGAATTCTAAATAGAAACATTTTACTACCATACAGAATAGTAGAATAACTTTTATTCAAAGTAGGTTCATTAAAACACGTTTATATCGGCAATTGCATTTGTAGGATACCACCGATATTAAAAATCGACTCAAAAGCTTGGCTCTTGTTGAGAAGAATCGACAGGAAACTCGAAAATTGTTGCAATTTTATAAATACAAATATAATAATACCAGTCACCCATGGCGCTATTTTTTATGAAAAATCATACAAGAAGCTTAATTTCATTATTTAAATAAAGAAAAAGTAAAAATAACAATTTAAAATGTTGAGGGAAAGCTGTTAGTAATTGTATTATCATAGAACTTTACCGAAGCTTTATCACTTGTGTTTTCATTTTGCAGTTACTGAGTGGTTTTTGAGTAAAACAAACCAAGATTGCATCGACTTAATTTTTATTGATGACTAGCTGTCCCAACAAACGTTGTATTGCCATATAAAGAAGGTAATAAGAAAAAATCAATAATTAAATTAAAGTATGTTTTGAGACCTCCTGAGAAATTTAGAAAGATATAACGATTCTAATTAGTCAATCATTTTTTTTTACTATTCTTTCAATTTGATTTCTGAACGACAGGTTCAACGATTTCATCAAAGGAAAAACAAAGTTGTTGTTTATATTTGATTTCGACCATTTTTATATTTATTCACCTTTTAAACCTTCTCTGGACCTCCACAAATAATTCAAGACCAAAATTAGCCTAATCGGTCCAGCCGTTCTCGAGTTTTAGCGAGAGTAACGAACAGCAATTCATTTTTATATATTATATAGATATAGATGGCTCTATTGTTTTTCTACTCCAAAAAAGTAGTTAATAAATAGGTATCCAAAACTTAGTATATAATTTTTTTGTTTATCCTTTTAAAAGCATAAATTGTTAGACAGTTCTTACTTTCTTACTGGGCTGCCGGAATAAAATACTGCGTTTCTTTAGAATATTCAATTTCATATCAATTGACTTGAATTAATTTTTAACTTTACAGAATGATAGTCTCAGGTTCTAGTGCAATATTTTTTTTCTGTCGTCTGTAGCCTCCTTTATTCTAGATTTCTCTAAAGTGGGCGTTATCTTTATCATGTAAGTACTATTTGTGAAAAGTAATTTTAGATTTTATTGCGATGCTACATCAATGAGATTTATGTGGACACATCTATTATAAGTTCAGTAAAACTATCTTAAGAGCATTAAAAATTTACAATTCGATTATGCTCTTTGGCACTTTTCTTACGTCTAATCTATTTGGAATAAGAAGAAATAATATGTGAAGTTAAAAAATCTTCTTATTGCAATTGCAATTGCAAATCTAAATTGCGCTCGTCTCCTTGAGACATAAGATGTTAAGTCTCATTTGCCCAGTAATTTCACTAGCTACAGCCCTTCAAATTATTGCTTCACGGCAGTAAATGTGGTACCTATATCTTGCCAGCATCTTGTGCAAAGGAGCCTCTCACTACCCTTAGTTGCCTCTTACGAGGCCCTTGGGACTGGGACTTTCTTATGCTTTTTATGCGAGGGGAAACACACTTGATGGTGCTTTAGTTATTACTGACAGACCCGTTGCGGAGCATGTCTGTTAAGAAACCATTGCTCATGAAATCCTGAATATATTCTATTCATATTGCGATATTCAGGGCTAACTATACTCGGCAACCCTACCTCACCCCTAGGACTCCGATAGACTGCTTCACATCTGGTCGGAGATGGGTTAGCTGGAGTAATACAGCCAAAATTTCACGCACAATAGACCCTAATAGAAGCCCCGGGAACCCCGTAGACTTTAACTTTCGATTCTTTCGAAACCTCGCAACTTTTGCCATACTCGATAGAAAAGCATTCGCTATAATATACAGACTAACTCTCAAGACTTCTCCCTTACATTAGATGATCACCGTCCATCTGCGTGTAAGGTACACTTGAATATCGCCACCAAATCTACCACGGCAAATGTATACTTGTCATTGATTAACTGGCGGCCCTATTGCTCTACTGGGATGCTTTGTTTCTCGTTCTCATTCTTTAGTATATTATTGAAATCTAAATTAGATGGTTCTTTAACTATTTACATGTTCAGGGGTCATCGTGATAGTGGTCTGTTGTGTAATAAGGGGTATTAAAATACGAATGTGGGTTTATCCATGGTTTATGATAATAGTATCACATGAGTGTTTTAATACCTAATTATATACAGTTGCATACATGACTTTATCTACACCCAGAATATGAATCCTCTAAAAGATTCTGAAACAGCTTACTGCTAACATTAAAACAGCCAGTCCTAGTAGGAACCTAATGTCATCCATAACTGATTATATACAAATAAACTAATTAATTAAGAGTGATTTATTTTAGTAGTAATTTACATTTTGTACCGTGCAATTATTAAAATTCACTTGAATATTATGTTCTTTTGCAGCGTTGAAAATATCTGCCGGTGTGCTATCAAAACTTGAATCGCTCATTTTTTCAAGAAAAATGGCGGGGTTTCGAATAACCTATTTTTTTTTCCGGCACGCCACTTTCTGGTAGTGTGGAAGTGCGTAAACGAAAATGTTCTTTTTTTGAAATTCATACAGATACAGGTTGTTTGTTGAAACTCTTTGCCCATGAAGGGATCCAAAAAAAAAGGAGTGTTGTTATTAAATTCAGTACAACATTACAACACTCGTTTGGATGATGTAATGGTTATTACGACATTGGGTGTTTTAATGTTGGTAATAAGCTAACTGTTTCAGCATCTTTATAGAGGATTTAAAGCATGGGTGTAGATAAAATAATATAAGTTTTGTCAGAGATAGTTTATTCAGCGACTACACTAGTACGCGGTACAGAGCTCGTTACATGACTGCTCGTCTTACAACAGATACATATAACATTGCTATTTTACAACTATAATGAAAGGTACAGTCATGTAGAAACATAGCGAATAAGAACAATCGTGTCGCTACAGTTCGGTCCTTATACTATTTATTTATTTATTTATTTTATGACAGTATGGGATGAGACGAGCAGGAGGTTCATCCGATAGTTATTAATACGCCCTGTCCATTACAATGCAGAGCCGCTCAGGATTCTTGAAAAACCCAAAAGATTTGAGCGGCACAACAATTGGGCTCGTCAACTTCAGACAACATGTTAAGTCTCGTTTGCCCAGTAATTTCACTAGCTACGGCGGCCTTTAGACCGAAACACAATAATGCTTACACGGCAGAAATAGGTGCCGTTGTGGTACCCATAATCTAGCCGGCATCCTGTGCATAGGAGCCTCCCACTGATAATACTGTTCAGCGAATGGTGTCGCTTTAGTAAAATGCAATTAGCTGTAAGAAAACCTACAAAAAATTATTAATTTAAGCGTTATTATGACATAAAATCATAAAAGCACACGGCGCGGCTCGTTTGAGAGATATAATTGGTTTGACAAACCGGCCTCAGGTATTTCTTATAATTTATCAAAAACATTCAAGTGATTGTACATACTTCACTTATTTTTAACTTGAAAATTATGACTTGAACCGTAGCCTATTTTTAGATGCTGTTATGTTGAGATGTTGGGATTAATGCTATGACTTAATTTACTCGTATTTGAAAACTGTAGTTATAAATATGCTCATTATTATATAAGTAATATATTGAATCACAATTGAGTAACAATCAAATAAAATATCATATTTATTTATTTTATTTTACTTTATTCGACAAACCAACAATATTTATGCACAAATGTAAAAATATCAACAAGGAGACTTAAAACGGAAAGACAAATAGCAAAAATATCAATAACTAGTGTGTACAAAAGATTTAGAGACACACAGATTATTTAAAGTATTGTAACAAAAATAATAGTAATTTCTACAAATTAGCTCCCTTACGTAGGGAGTCAATGACATTATGACGAAAGCAGGTTGATGTGGAATTAAATAAATTGAGTTGCTGATTATTTTGAGAAACTGTATTAAATTGGCGACAAATACGATTCATGCAGGAGTGATATGCCAGGTTATCAATATCATTTCAATCAAATAAAATAAAATATCACATAAACAAATCAATAAAATAAAATATTGAATAAAATCAAGCTTTCACTTATTCTTACGATTTAAATCAGGAATACAGGTAACCTTAAGGTGTGACCAGTCGATTATTCGGTCATTAAAACGGCCAAGTGTGAGTCGGACTCGCCCATGAATGGTTCCATAGCAGCAAGTAACAGAATATAATAAATAGTTCTTGTAGTTTGTTGTAACTTTGATGGATGGTTTACTATTATAGTCTATTTTTTTAACCGACTTCAAAAAAGGAGGAGGTTCTCAATTCGTCGGTTTCATTTTATGTTTGTTACCTCAAAATTTTCGACTGGGTGAACCGATTTTGATAATTCTTTTTTTATTTGAAAGCTGGTGCTTCCCGTGTGGTCCCATTGGGATCTGGTCCAGATCTGACAATGACATCCATGAGAAAACTATAAAATTAAAACCCAACCAGTATGGCTGGGTTCTGATTACGGAATCCATGACAAAGTAACGGAACTCTTCAATTCTTAGGAGCAAATTAACGATACTCGGCCGAATATTTTTTATGCTACTAGGATATTTGAGTCACCTATCTTAACGTCATGATGGTCAAGTAATTGTCGTAGTAAAATATGATGATCAATGGAACTCCATAAAGACTTATAGTAAGGGTGCGATCTGTGGCAGAACTTCTGTCTGTAATCAAATTGCAAAGCACTTACGTTCATTGCTGCATTGAGAAATTTTGTATATCTACACATATTTAGACAAATTGTTAGTAAGTGTACTTCAAATTCACTAAAAATAAAAAAACATAAAAAAAAACAACCGACTTCACATATACTATTCCAAAATAATAGATATAATATGCACTAAAGAGAATAAAAATAATTTCGTATTTTTATACAATCGAATTAATTAACCTAATTCTAGTTACGATTATTGTAATTTTTGGAATCGACTTACCGAGTTTCAACAGTATAGCTCTATATAGTTTGGGAAAAAAATGGCTGTGACATACGGACGAACACATAGACGGACATGAAGTACGTAAGTCTGTAAGGGTTCCGTCTTTTGCCATTTGGCTACAGAACCCTAAAAACTTTATACTAAAATTGAAAGTACTTTACCTATTCAGTAAAATTACATGAATAACTGTTTAAAAATCATACCCGGGGAAGTATCCAAAATTTATATATTAAACACAGCGATACATAACTATACATATAATTCGTCATTGTATAGCACAACAGGGACGTCATTTCGAAAAACTTTTTCTTTTTTTTTCATCATTGAATACAAGATTTTGTACTTACTAAGACATAAATAGAATTCAACTAAAAATAGTTTTATTTTATTTATTTATTTTAGGTTATAATAATACTATTGTAGAACTTAGTTCTAGTAACGGATTTATAATAAGACGTGGTTGGTATTTATGCGAGTGTGCTTGTAATGTTGTTTTGATCTGATTTTTGGATAGAAAATGCTGCTTATCGAAGCGAATCTATATGGAAAGATAAGGAAAAACTCATATAAAAATGTTTTTCACCTAAGGAGGGCCGGAATGAACTTTAAAAATAGAACTGCTGTCAGCTGTGGAGAGTGTTATGTGAAAAAAACTAATTAAAAAAAATGCTGCGGCCATGTGACGTTCTAAATAGCCAGTGTGAACTTAGTGAAAACTTCTTTGAGCGGAATAAGCCGCAACAATTACCCATTGAGTTACATAAAAAATTAATTAAAAAGTCTACATAATTTGTCGTTCGTTGTTCGTTGTCTTTTAATAATGTCTTATTATGCATCAGTCACAAAAATAAATAATGTAAGTGGTATCTAAAGAGATAAAATTATGCATAATATTTAGCAGACGGAAGAACGGAATGACTATACCAACCTCTCTTTCTTGTGGTCAAAGGCCTTTGTCCTTGACTTCCCAAATATGCAGCTGGCTATAAAATTCGGTAATATAACACCAGTGGGTAGCAGTATTTTAGTTACTGGCTAATTATTGTGCTTGATAAGGTAAAACAAAACGGCTGTGGGTAGATTGGCCTTCATTAAATACCTACCTTAGATGGTTAGTGTTGCTATAAGGTTCTGAAGACAACAATAACTTTGTCAACAACGACAAATAATGAATATCCGTCGAACTATGTGCCCTGCCCACTGCCACTTCAGTTTCGCAATCATTTGGGCTGTGTCGGTTCTCCTACGGATCTCCTTATTTCTGATTCGATCTCGCAGGGAAAGTACAGTAAGTCATCACTGGCAACACACACTGGTCGAAAACCTTCGTCTTCAGACACTGAGGTATTTGGGACAAGAAGATTTTATGGAGTTTCCCGAACGCTTCCCATTCGAGTTGGATTCGGCGAGTGACCTCTTTCGCGAAATTGGACCTGCCTAACTGTATTATTTGTCTAAGGTAGACTTACTCGTCAACAATTACGAGAGTACAGTTCCCAATTGTTACGGGAGTAGGTGCGACATGGACATTTGACATGATCTTCGTCTTATCCATTTTCATTTTGAGACCTCCTCCTTGGGTAGCTGTATTGAGGCCATAGGTCATATGGCTTAAGTTCTCAATGGTCTCTGCCATGATTACGATATCGTCTGCGAATCGAAGGTGAATGATGTGTTCGCCGTTGATATTGATGCACAGTCCGTTCCAGTCCAGAAGCTTAAAAACGTCACGACAACGATCAAGACAGACAAGCGTGAACATCTTCGGCGATATGACATCGTCTTGTCTGACTCCCCACTGCAGGAGGATAAGCTTCGAGGATCTGATCCTGGGTTTGACATGGTGGCGTATCCATACAAACACTACATTATAAACATGGCTCAGAAGAACCCTTTTTGAAGAACATCACCACTATACTTCTTTGCGATGCTTGCGCCGTTTTGCCCGTGTGAATGGCTGTTGAGATGCCTTCAAACATGGCCTCCAAGTGTGTCGAAGTCGGAGCGTAAGCCTGTATGACCTTCAGCGAATACCGTTCAGTAATTCTGAGTATTAGGTACGCTACCCTAGTCGACACGCTCCCCATCTCAGTTACGTTGTTGACGAGAGACTTGTGAACGAGGAACCCGACACCAGCCTGGGACAGTTGGTCGCCCTTCCGGAAGTAGAGCAGTTGTCCGGAATAATACATACTATATATATATATACATGAATATGATAGAAAAAACATTACTTAATTCAATAATAAGAGTTATTTGAAGTCACTCAATTCAAGAAGAAAAGAAAAATTCTTATTTTGTGTGAAATCATGATTCCCCAACTCGGGTGTATTCAGTCTACAACCTGCTTCTAAATTTCTTCTTCTTTCTTCTAAAAGTCTTAAGCTAAATTTTTCGTAATCGGAGGTGGATAATACAATTTCGACATTTTTTATTTTCATCAGTCTTCATGTTTCCGGTCAAGTCGTAACATTATAACTAAAGAAAGCTCTATCTTAACTTTTATTAAAAGAATATTAAAGGCCAAATAAATCACTTGAACTTTCATTACTGTCTGTCAATCGGTCTTAATTTGAAAGTAGGACAACTAGAGAACAGGTAATGTCTAATATGGCGACTCCATGGCGGTCGAGTTACTGTGCCACATATTAAAACTTCAGAAGCTAGAATTATATAAGAACAGAAAATTATTTATGGTGACCACATATCCTGAGGAAAATTCCCATAGATTCAAATTCATATCCAAAATAGAATATGAAATCACTTATTCAAAGTTAAAAACTACTACCCATTCGGAAATGTATGCCTCAGACCTGAGAAGAACGGGCGCATGAAAATCAGCGGGCTTCTTTTTTGAAGTAAATCTAGGTGCGACTTAGGGGTAACTCAGAATTTTTTTCTGACGGAAGCAACGCTCAGTACAAAAGTCAATTGAAGGAATTTTGTAGCCATTATAATATTTTAATGGTTTTAAAAAATATTTCAAATTGTTCAGTAATATTTTTTAAAAATCACCAGGTGTTTAATTTGTTTATCTATTACTACCATTGCAATAAATAATATATAAATTTTCAGAAATTTTCAGACATTTGCGACACTTGCGACATTAACTAATTTGTTTTTGGTTTCTTGCTACTATTGAGACAGGCAAAGGGTTTGAGCCCATACAGCCATATTTGTTAATATTCAATAACAACATCATATTGATATGTGTTAATAATAATTTAACCTTCAATTTCTTATGATAAATTATTTTATTTAATGAGTGAAAATTTTATAATTTGCGAATAGTAGTATTAAATTATAAATAGAATATAAAATGAAAATAATAATCTGTCAAATAAAATGGCGGAATCCCAGGAACATTTTAGTGTTTCATCAATAAGAATAAAAGAGAAAATCAGGAACCTGATAATGGAACTTGACCTGTAAAGTAATTGTTTATTTTCTGATGAATAATAATATCATAACATAACATTATCGCATTCTATGTAAAATATATTAAATCTCACTTGATAAAATAATATTAACCTAATAAAGGCCTTTTTTTATTTTAGGTAGAGAAAATGCCGACTTTGCTCAAAGATGTAGTTATATCGTCAGCGTTTCCGAGACAAAAAAATCTAACAATGCTCCAGCTCTTCATTGATACGTTAGTGCTTAGTTTGTAACACTTTATTTAATGTAGGTATATATAATTTAATGTTAATTATTCCTAAACTTAATTATTATTAAGTATTACTTCAATCGCGCGTAAAGGTTACACACACATACTTTTTTGTAATATTTCGATACAATCAATCTGTGGTTTGTGTGTGTGTGGTCATTTAAGAAAATCATTTATGTTATCTTTGCCACATAACAAAAATTCTTTTGAATTTCGTAATACATTTGTTTGAGACATTTTCTGGGATATCTTTGTAAAAGCATGTACATGGAATACAATCGAAATACGATGGTAATAGGAATGTTATAAGTGTTATTTATTCCTTGCGGTTTTAGTGTTGCCTACATATACGTGTACATTATATTGTTACGTACGCTTGCAACGCCCCGGATATTGAGGGACTTTTGCAATAATCGTATGCAAACCACAGCAATACGACGCTAAATATTCGCTATATCAATTCTGCTTATTTCGATTGTTATGAGTGTTCATCCACCGTATTCTGGAGGACAGCGCAGGACCAACCGTCGTGGAAGTCTTGATGATGATGATGATGATGAGTATTCCGAAGACACCCGATTGCCGTCGCCTTATTCGACCCTTGCACCTCACGCTACGTACTCAAATAATATCTTCACCATATAGATGTGTCCGTCAACACATTTCTTGATCCTGGTTTAGCAGATGTCCACGGGCGGTTGCCCTACCACTCCCCACCACGTGTTTCTCTTGCCCGTTTGCATTCTCTTTTATAAAAAAAAAATACAGACGTTGACGTTGACAGACGTGACGTTCCTCTAAAGTGCGGTTTCCACGTTTTGTTTATGGAAGATGAGAGTAAGGGTCACTTGTTTTTAAGTGATCATCGCCACCCATGTTCTCTTGCAACACCAAATGGTTGACAAGAGCGATGCCGGCCTTAAGGAAAGTGTACGCGCTATTTTTGAAGTTACCCATGTCGTATCGTCCCGTAAATACTGCACAAGGAAGTTCATTCCACAGCTTTGTAGTACGTGGAAGAAAGTTCCTTGAAAACCGCACTGTCGAAGACCGCCACACATCCAGATGGTGGGGTATTGTTCCACGCACTAGTAAATTATCGAATAAAGTTTTTTTCCATTATGTTTAAAGGACGAAGCATCATATGGCCCTTTATAAAACGGGTATTACAACTCAAAATATCAACAACGATCCTGTGACGTCACAGGTGGTGTATTAGAGTTTTCCGTACTACATATATCATTGGAGCATAAGGCGGTACGCGACACGTTAGGGCGTTGGTGATGATGATGATCATCCTATCATCCACCATTAAATTACATAGTTAAACATACAATCTTAAAGTTAAAGATTAATTTGACGACCAATGTGGTTACTGACCCTGCCTACTGAGCTAGAGGTCCTGGGTTCGAATACCGGGAGATGCAAACATTTATGTGATAAATATGGATGTTGGTTTCCAAGTCATGGAAGTTTATTTATATTTATGTATGTTTAAGTAAGTATATAGCATTAAATATATCGTAGTATTGAAACCCATAGCAGCCAGACTATGCCTAGTTTGGGGCTAGATAAATTATGCAAGTGAGTCAATATTTATATCTTAGATTATGGATTGGTCTCCGCTGCGCTCCACCGTTTAAATCCCATCAACCAATCCTTAATCTAAGATTTATTATATATATAAAAATATAAACTTAACTGCCTTTTTATAATCTCATATTTATTACTTACAGTTTCAATATTATTATCACAATAACGTACGCTAAATACTAAACCAATAACTCATATTATCAAACGGTATGACTCAAGCATAGAAAATTAATTATAGCAAAAAATATAGAACTTTAATTAAAACCTTGTATTTTTTATAGATATAGTTTTTGGTAGCATTTCTACATTTCTACCTATTTCACTAGGTAGAAATGTAATGCAGTATTTATTTCCAATGGTACTAGGAAATCATAAAATTTGGTAACATGAAATCTTAACACTGCTAATATTATTGCTGAAATACGTTCAGTATCTATTTTATTTTGATAATTATTGTATTGTAGCTCGTGGTATATTGATAACGAATGATTAGTTTGATAATATTTTGCGAAATTATGATTTAATTTACATGAACCGGAGTAAATAACTGTTTACATTTACCAGTGGTAGGATCCTTTGCACAGGATGCCGCCTAGATTATGCGTACCACAACTGCGCCCATATCGTCTGAATAGCGCCGTAGCTCACTAGCTAAAGTCTCACGGTGACGAGCGCAATTGTAGTGCCGCTCAGAATTTTTGAGTTTTCCAAAAATCCTGCATCGGCCCATATTTTCAAAAAAAAAACCTCCATAAACAAACAGTATAGGATATGTTTAATTTAAATAATTATGAAAGACTTCTAATTATAGTAACACTCATAATTGTGAATCATAACCAAGACCATGTTTTTTTATTTATTTATAAATATACAGTGTTTTTTTATGGAATAGGAGGACAAACGAGCGTACGGGTCACCTGGTGTTAAGTGATCACCGCCGCCCACATTCTCTTGCAACACAGTTTCTTCTTAAAATAATACAAAGTCCTGTAAAACTGTTTACACAGTTTGTCTACAGGATCGAGCGGGTCTCATAAAATAAATCTTAAAGCCTATTTTACAAGTGTTATTCTAGTATACGATGGAAATAGATTGTAGAGTCCTTATGAAACAAAACGTCGCATATTTCTAAACTGTGGCCTACCTAATTGTGCTAATAAAAAATCTGTTTAAAACACGTAAATGTTTTAATGAGAAATAATCAGAAAATATTGCATTAATTTGGTTTTGTTATGTAAAAACAGAGCTTGGTCAATAACATTATAATCTTGTTAAATACAGTAAGAATAATGAATTGTTTATTTCTTATAATTGGTCACAGATTAAGTACCTTGAAGTTCAGTTATTCAAATTTTTAACTTACATATTTTTAATGATATTTTAGTTTAAGCGCAAATGAATAAAGTTTATTTGACTTTGACTTTGATAAAGTCAACTACTGTTTACTTAACATTGAACTGCAACTTTGTGAAAACAAATTTAATTACATTAAATAAATCCCTTGATTGTTTTAAGTGAAGCTAATGTTTAACTTCGTCTGGTCGGCGTCTAGTTTCGCGCATGTTAACTTAGCCACTAGCTTTAACTTCAGTATAACTCTCGGCACTCAGTATTGAGCGAACCTCCGCATGAGGAGGACATGTTGCAATGTCGGATAATCGCGACTCACCGCCTCCGAGCGGCCTCCGGAACCGTGTCAGTTTCTTCGAGAGGGTCTGGAGTGGTCGGAGAAGCAGCGACACCGTAGACTCTACAACGGATGTCGACGATATAGAGCGGCGCATCGAACAGCGCAAACGGCGCCCCGAATCGCCGAAAATTGAAGTTAAACTTAAACACACACGCGACACCCAATCGCCGACAAAATCATATGAATCTACATTCCCAAATTTGAAGTTGAGACATGTTGAGACTGAGGACTTGGAGAAGGAACGTCAGGTTGAGGGAGACCTGGCCTCTGGATCCCGGATTGTGAAGTTTGAACGTGTTGTAAAGAAGTCTGTCGGCGAATTAGGAGAGGATAGACCAGATTCCCCCCAGGGAGAATGGTACTCGGAGTACAAGCATCATGCTATCCACAATGTGAACAGGAAAGAATACTCCAGGAGCAGATCGGAATATGACTCTCACATCGCAGAAATACGAGGTATTTATAATCTAGTAATTGCACGAAATAAATTTTTGAACAAAATATTACTGAATAAGTGGATAAAATTAGTATATAATTTAATGGATCTTGCAGTGCGTCGAATTTAAGGTTTAAAATCGAATATAAAAACATGATCACGATTACCCGCGTTTTAATCCTTTAAAAAGTTTTTTTTAATGGATGTGAACTATTTATTAAAAATTCTAGACAAATAATAGAAAATCTAATAAGGTGCCCGGCGAATAAAAAACTTAAACTGATATTGATAGTGTCTTCTAAAATATTGTGAATTTGTTACGATTTTCCCTAAAGGAATTTCCCCTTACAGTTGATCTGTGGTGGTAGGATAATGGTAACCTTGTATAATCTCTTAGTCATGCCAATAGGGCCATGCCATTAGCATGAAAAAATATGGTAGTAAAAAAGCCTTATATTATTGTGTTTATTTATTTTGGTAAATATAAAATTAAGCTTGTTTAATAAGGCGTGATTTTATGTATGTATGTAATAAAACGTTCTCAATACATCGGAAGATATTTATTTATTGAATAAAACTTTACAGCATTTATATTTTACAAATTATTACTTTAAACTATATACATATATTGCCTGTTACGAAGTTTGACAGGATAAATTATAATGAAATAATAACAATATGTATAGACAAGGGTCGATAATTTTTCAAACCAAAAAAAGTAAAAGTAGGTTGAAACCGTTTGGAAAAGGAAGATAATATAACAAAAATGAAAGGAAAAATAAATTACCAGTGATCTGAGGTCGGAAAACGGAAAAGGGGGGGTGTTTAAGGGTAAAAAACGGTTTATCTTGATATTCGGTCTACTACTAACCACAAGTCCTATGAAAAAAAGTTAAATAGCCAAGTTGTAGGTAATAAAAAGATCTACAACTTTTGTTTAAATATATACTTTTGTTTGTTATGTTTTCACATAACATCAAACTTTATGTGCAAAATTCAAAAAACCAAGTGTTTGTTTTTTGGAGGATTTAAGAAATGAGAATTTTGGAAAAAATAGATTCAATACACAATAAGAGTGTAATGAATAGCGTTGCAAGTAGAATAATATTTATTATAATTTTGGTTTCTGTGAGCCAGCCGTAACAAGAAGAGACATGCCATTAATTTTTCTTTAGGGTTTTAGAAGAACTACCATTCTCTTGTAAGTTATTATGTATCTTAGGTTAAGCCTGCGTAGCTAAGCCATAGTGTGCATTTATAACTTGGTTGAAAAATGTTATATTTTTCTATTTACATAAACACTTAATTAGTTTTGTTATATATGACAACCTTCATTCAATAATTATCTAATTGATGGTGCAAATAGTATCAACATCTGTTGCGTTGCTTAGGAGGGATTTGTGGATATACAGACAGCGGAAAACGAGTTTGTTTCATAATATGTATTGATAAAAGATATAGTAAATATACACAACCGCGTGTGTGTATGTGTGTGTGTGTGTGTGTGTGTTAATCTGAAGCAGTACTGCCTTGTTTAACATTTAGGTATTCAGGCCGAAAGCTTAAGGTGTTACATGCCAGTTACCTTCCTCATGGGGCGAGTTTGGGGTGACCAGGGCTTACGGTTAAAATAATTATTAATAATTGATGACTAAATAATTAGGACAACCACCCGACACACGACACAACCACTGAAATGTAATCCTTCTAAAAGTTCCTTATCGAATAAACAATTTTAAGGATATTTAAATATGTAACGTTTTTTAAAATATTTCTCTTAAGTTACTGAGTTGTTCTCAAAATGCCTAAAAACTTCGTTGTATTTTAATTACATGAAAAGGCGTTTTCTTACATCAGAAATTTATGATAATGGGCACAGTAATGCCCTTATACTTCTTGAAAATTTGGGTTTTTACATTTGTGATGATAGATTCAGGGAGACAAAACTCCCAAAAGTACCATAGGTGACACAAAACACTGTTAAAATTCGTTAATATCCTAAGTCTTCTATAAGTACCTGATTAGTAGGTGTATATTCACTAGCACTATTATTAACTAATTTTCAAACAAAATGTTTTATTCAAATAAAAAACTATCAGCAAGTAATTCAAGGGACTTCAAAAATAAATGCTTTTTTTTAAATAACTTACCTGTTAAATACAAAATTTTCGATTTATTAACACTTATATTTCGTTTTTTTTAGTGCCATTTTGTTTGTGTACGAAGAGTGTCCCAGTGCCGATGTAATTACAGTCACATAAGACAAGTCATATTAAGTCGGTCACCGAGCAATGTAATATATAAAATGGTCTTCTTTGGTAGATATATTCGATTGGATTTAATGCTATTTAAATATTTACGAGATCCCAAGTACCGCACTTCATCCATTAATTCAACAATTCTTTCCTCGCAACATGTTTTTTCTGACGCCCAAACTTAACAGATTTGTTCTTACAATAAATATTTTTTAAGAACTTTGTTTTTGACGAGTGACCGAGTGATTTTGTTTATAAATTAATTGTTTCATTAACTGAAACCTTTTTTAATATAACAATTCTAAAAGAGCATACCTTAAATCGTGAGTAAAAATTCAAAAATTATGGTTTCGTTTTCGACAATTTCCTTATCCAAAAATTAATCAATCGAAACGAAATTTTGGAAAGTCAATGGGAAGGAAACATTCTATGACAGACTGTTTTGGTTTTATAAATATATCTTCCTACTCATATCTTCTCTTTCTTGGCGTGCGTCCGTGCAAAATGGGATGTCGCTGTGCCAACTTAATGGCTGACAGGCTTGGCCCTGTTTCAGTATGACATCTCTCTCTCTGTTATCCCTACTTAAACATTAAATTGAGATAAAACCTTTAGTTGCAAATGCAACGGGCAACTACTAGTAATATATATAGATCCAGTGTCCTGATGTTTGTTCCCTGTAAACTCCTAAACTAATGAACGGATATAAATGGGGATTATTTCATGGAGTAATCCAATTAATTTAGTCCAAATTGAGGAGTTTTTATTTCGAGTTGGGATCCATACTTAGTTTTATTTCAATATTTGTTTGGTATGGACATATTTTCTATGTGAGAATTTATTGACGCACGGTTTGACAGTTCTGCTGTGAAATAATTTCAATAGAACAAAAGGGAGCATATTTTACGCAATTATTTTTTGATGTTATGAAATATTATTCACAAATTCATAAAAAACAGTATTTTATCTGTTACTAACTGACCCAGCAAACGTTGTATTGCCGATATTAAAATCGCGATACAAAAGTAACTGTTGATCGTAGATAGGTGAAAATTTATTTTTTAATGCTGACTCATAATCAAACAAATTTAAAAAAAAATGTCAAAGATATTAAAAAAAAAATCGTGTGTACCTGTGGACTTAACATTAAGGGGAATGAAAAATAAAATCCGATTCTCAGACCTACTCAATATGCACTCAAAATTTCATGAGAATCGGTCAAGCCGTTTCGGAGGAGTTCAATGTTTAACACCATGACACGAGAATTTTATATATTAGATGTACAGAACAGTTATATAATATATTATAAAGTATATAAATAGAGGAATTATGACTGAAATCAACTTTAAAGTTATAGTTTTCGGTTAAAAATATGTTTTTTTTATACAAAAAAATGTTTTCACCTGTCAGTTCATTTAATTTTAATTGTAATTAATACTGTAAATTGAAGGTGTGTGTTTTTAATTGCTTATAAAGTGTTTTCTATTCTATTCTCTTACTAAAAGTCTCGAAGTCCCGTGATTTTGATAGTAGGCTGTTTCCAGGAATTGACAGAACTCCCAAACTTTAGTCAGGGCGCATTATTGCCCATCACATGGATGTCATGGTCGTCTCGCTCATCTCGTGATTTTTTTAATTAAAAAATACTATGTCAACTAACTCCTTATGTAATCTATTAGTTACCTTATAATCTGTTTGTGTGGCCGTACCCAATGACCGATAAGCCGGCGCCTTGTGGACAGACAATCTTATTAAAGGTAATTACCTGCTTATTGTGTTACACATTACTTATCTGTAGAAATTCTCCTTTCCGTTAAGACATGTTTATTATTAAACAAAGTACGAAGAATTACTCAAATGCCGTTATTTAAAATTATATAAAAATATATGTATTTATTACACAAATAAAATTTGAAAACAAAATTTTATGAACGATGCGGGACTCGAACCCGAGACCTCTCGCGTTCCGTGCGAGCACTCTTACTAACTGAGCCAACCCTTGTTGAAGTGTTAAGATTGCAAGAGCGACATCACGAGTCAAATCCCTTATATGCAAATATTGAGGTTGAGCCGTTTTCCAACTGTAAAGTAGATCGTGTAGATGAAGCCACAACCTGAGAGTTGAACAAAGCATACAAGATTTTATGACGATACGTCACTCGAACGGTTAGCTCAGTTGGGTGAGAACCGAGATGTCGTGTATTCGATTCCCGCATTGTTCATAAATTTTGGTTACAAATATTTGTATAATTTAAAAGGCATAAAAGGCAATCATTTTCTCAATATTGATTCCTTTTGAATTCTATTTGATGTCATTTCTAATATACTAGATACTACTACCGCTTCGGAAACAAATGGCGCTCTGAAAAAGAAAAAGCGGCGCAAGAATCCCAGCATTTGTTTTTTGCGCTCTTTTTAATGAAATATACAATATTGTCATTGCTATTGCTATAAAATAATCATAATCTAGGTCAGGCAGGGATTGAACACGACCACTTAGATATTCAGCTGTGGAGTAATAGGATTTACAGACCCAATTTTAATAAAACATGTAAATTTATTTAAAGATAATGCCTGAACAGTGGCTGGGACTTTATTATAAAAGTGTTCACATTTACCCTTTAAGCTATTGTGTGTATATATGTATCTTATGAAGCATATATAAATTAATCCCAAAAGCGAGGGATATTACTTTAAAATAAAAACTTGTTAAGTCATTATTATTGGTGTGACTATATTGTCGCATTGTGTTTTATTTTCCTTCCGGGACATTCAATATATTGTTTGATAATATCCATGTTTCAAATATACATAAGTGACTCTTGTGTAGAGTTCAGCAATTTAACAGTTCTAGCCCAACTAAACTGAAGCGAAATTTCTTTTTGGTTGAGTTTCAAGGTCTTGTTTATATTAATAATAATAATATTGACACACTTTTTACACAAATTATCTTGCCCCAAATTAAGCATATATAGCCTGTGCTATGGGTTGCAAGACAAAGATATATTTAATAGTTTAAACTTACTTAAACATACATAAATACATTTAAACATCCATGACTCGGAAACAAACATCCATATTCATCATATAAATGCTTGCACCAACCGGGATTCGAACCCGGGACCTCTAGCTTAGTAGGTAGGATCGCTAACCACTCGGCTATACAGGTCGTCGTATAATGTGATGAGACCTATGACTATTTATAGAACGTCATTGGATGAGACGGGTAGATATTCACCTCACAGTAGTTTTGCCCAATACAATGTAGTAGGTACTGATATAAATATTTTTGAAAATTTATTGAAGTAGGCGTTACTTTGCGGAAATCCATAATTATCCAAATGTTTTCAGTTTTCCTTAGTTTTAATTCCGCCAATATTTGTCTTTTAAACAATTCTTGTCGAATCTACACGAGGCAACCTCAGGACATTTTGACTCGTCAAAATCTGGCACATGACTCGAATGTCTCAAATATTGTCGGAATTAGCACTAAAGAAAACTCAAAACATTTGGATCAAATATTTTTACTCAAAATAGGATTCAAAATCACTTATTGAACGTCAAAAACTACCACCCATTCAAAATAGACTGCCTCAGACCTGAGAAAAACGGGCGCAAAAAACTGAGCGGGCTTTTATTTTTACAAAAGTATGGATTACAATGCAATATTGTATAATGCACATTTATAATTAAAGAGGCTGAGGGTGTTCGCTTCATTCCCAGTCTGTGGTATCATTAAGAAGATCGTTTATGCTATAATAACCTTTCCCACATAAACGTTTTTTAACAATTCTTTTAAATTCCGTAACACATTTGTTTTGTACATTTTCTAGGATCATATTGTAGAAGCATATACGTATCTAATGATTCGATCACTACCATTACTGTCGTCATTTCCATCTATAAGATTCTCTAGTTACAACGCTTTTAAACTGAGATACATTGCTAGCAAGAGAGGAAGTTATATCGATCTACTGCCATCTTTATCACGCTCACTAAAATGGCATTGTTTGCGGTGGCGTCGTGTGGTGTCTCCTTTCCTTAAATATGTTCGAGGAGATCGATGACTAGTCCATGCGCTCTTGAACGAGTGCTGTTTGTGGTGCCTGGTCAACCTGTTATAGTTAATAAATCATTGAAAATTTATGGAAGTAGGCGTTACCTTGCGGAAATCCATAATTATACAAATGATTTGAGTTTTCTTTAGTGTGAACAAACAAATTTAGTCCCATCATCTTTGTTGCGTATCTCTTTCGGGGGTAATACGTCACAACAGCCGACCAATCACAGCGCGTCATTTCATGGGACGAGGGTATAAAAGAGCGGCTTCCGGCTCACTTGATTCAGTTTCGTGCCAGATTTTGGCGAGACAACACGTCCTGAGGATGCCTCGTGTAGAGGCGAAACCCGTGTCGAATTTTTTAAAGACAAATATGGGCGAATTAACACTAAAGAAAACTCAAATCATTTGTACAATAAATCATTGCTATAGTTTGATGCGATTACTTATTATGACAGTAATCACGACCATCATGTTCACGAAGCATCCTTGCGAAAATAATGAATTCAAGCTCTAAAGGTTTGTGCATCCAATATATGATAATTATTTATACTTATACCATTTATTACTTTTGAAGAAATATTTAAATTTTGAACACGATTCATGTTTTGGATGCAGCACTTTACAAACTAATTTGCTATATATATTACAGCTATTGTAAAATACTCTATTGATAGAAACGAGTGGCCGTTGAGTTTCTTGTATGTTCTTCTCACGGGCTCTACTTTTTCCGAACATATGGTAGATTATTTATATTTTTATAGAAATAATGTTTGACTTTGACTTTGTACTTAATTCTTCTCACGAGATCTACTGTTTCTGTATATATGGAAGATTCAGTAATTGAAAAGATATATTTACAATGACGATTGAAAAGCGGTTAGTCTAAGCCTAATTAAGTAAAGATTATTTGTCTTTATTCAAATTCAAATATTTTTATTCAAAATAGGATGTGACATCACTTATTGAAAGTCAAAAAACTACCACCCATTCCAAAATGAATGCCTCAGGCCTGAGAAGTATGGGCGCAACAAACTCAGCGGACTTTTTTTTTCATCAAAAATATTTTTACAATAATTAAAGTAACATTTACAAAGTAACATTGTACAATTAAACTTATTATTTAATAGCCTGATTAGCGGTCGCTCCATTCTCAATCTGCGGTATCATTAAGAAAGTCATTTATGTTATAGTAACCTTTACCACACAAACGTTTTTTAACAATTATTTTGAATAACGTTACTTTTGTTTTGAACATTTTCTGGGATCCTGTTGTAAAAGCATATACATCGCCCCACACATAACTCGGCTTAGTCGAGTTGTCAAGTCTTGTTAACTTTGACTAGTTGTGATATATATGTGTTCTAATGATACTCTTACAGAAAAGTCGATGATGTCATGAGGTTAAGAGATCAAATATCTTCAAATTTTAATGTTTACGTTTCTCTTATCGTTTAGTTTTAGCGAAACGAAACTAAAATATAACGCTGTAGTTTATGTTGTGACATTCATTTCAAGGTTAGATAAAACGCCGGTGAAGCTAGGGTTGACAACCGTAATCTAAAATAGAGTATTGTACTTTATTTCACGTGTATAGTGTACTCTATAAACTATAACACATCTAGAATACGTTAAAAACTCTTTTTGTTAAAACTTACTTGTTAACAAACATAACACAAAAAAAAGTGTGTGTGTACTTATGTATGCACGCAAGAAGTTATACTTCTTTGGCGTAACAAAGAAAAAGTTCTTAAAATTATAAATTCCTCCTGCTATTCTACGTTACAGTGATGCGCGCGCATCTTATAATTTCACTCTCATCATTTTTCATAACGCGCTTATGTATAACTTTAAAAATACTTTCTATTTACAAACTTTCTTAAAATCAATGTCGTACAATACACATATAAGGACATATAATTCGCAGTCTGATACGGAACGGCAAAAGTATGCTCAAAGACAATGTAAGCACACTTTTCTCCTTAGTCGTGTGTCAACTGTCACTGTCCGAATCAAATCTGAACTGAATACATGTTTTACATTGCTGCTTATTGACAAAGGATATTTTAAACAACTGAAGTAAATGCGGCAATGTATAGATATAGCAGTCGAAGCTTATTATGGTGTGATTTTTGGCATGTTCCATATTTCGGCTTAGTTTTTGTACGACGTCATATGTCTAAATGTTTAAAACTTCATTGACTAAATCCATTAAAATTCGGGCGTTCCTGAACGCAATCAATGTGACAATTTGTAAAAAGAAAGGAAATATTTTCAAAAATTTTAAGAAATTATACTCTTTTATTAATCCTTATTTACCCTTTCTGATATCAGACATACCCACTTAACATCTTCCAGAAAAGCTTGACAACCCTAGGTGCAGCCAAAATTTGAGTTTTATGCAGATTGGTATAAATATTATCTTAATTAGAGATTCAAGAACCAACCAGTCCGTGTTATTCGACTTTTATCAATGTTTTACTCAATATTCTGTTGAGTAATAACTTGCATTTTTAATATTTGTTCTTAAATTTACATGTATAAATACTAATATTTATTCGTAGCGAGATTCTTGTCCATCTTTGCATTAGTTGAATTATATTATTGGTTATAATTACTTGTTTACCCGGACACCACGGTAGCGCAACCAGTCGCCGCTACCAACAAAATATATACAGCTCTTTAAGGAGTTAGATACTCACCTGGTGTCGGTCTGGTTGCGTAACCAATTTGGAGGCGTGAACACCTCGAATGCGTCATGCATGACTCTGGTGTCTGTATGGTGTCTAGTTTGGTAGCTTTATTTTTAAGAAAATATGAGACGAGACGATGAAGACGTTCAGCCGATGGTAACTGATACGCCTTGCCGATTGCAATGCAGTGCCGCTCAGGATTCTTGAAAAACCCAGAAATTCTGGGCGTCATTATAATTGCGCTGGTCACCTTGAGACATACGATGTTAAGTCTCATTTGCCCAGTAATTTCACTAGCTACGGCGCCCTTCGGACGGAAACGCAGTAGCCGCTTAATAGCTTACGAACACCACGGTGGCGGACACAACTGGTTGCGCCACTGTGGTGTCTGGGTGTAATGTAGCCCTAATGTAATATACAGGATGTAATCGTTAACTGTGATCAGAAAAACTTTTAACTGATATTGAAAGTACGTTACCTCATCAGTAAAATGACATCAATATCTTTTTTTAAATCAAACGAGAAGTATTAAGTACAAAATTTTGATATTAAACACATCATACAATGAACAGGCGGGGTTCATAATTTATATGGCAAAACAACGTTTGACGGGTGAGCATTAAGTATTATAATAATAGTGTAGTTTTGTACCAAACATAGTAATGTTTAATAACACGACACGATTTATTGATTGTTCCTAAGCGTAGCGTAAAGGTCACACAAGTTATATTACGAAAGGCTAACATTATAAAACGCATTGAATATAGATTATATTTAAAGGTAATATTATTCTTGTTTAGGTAGCTCTTTATAGGATCTATTGATTAGTTTTGTGTTCTGTAACTGTTTTACCATATTATTATAGTAAATATCTAATTAACTGAAATTCCTTTCTAGAAGTTTAAAATTGGGTGTTTTATTTATTAAAATACTAGCTACCCGGACAGACTTTGTTCTGTGAAAAGTTTATGGAAAAAATTTAATTAATATAATGTTATTTCCGAGTGAATGAATATTTATTTAAATAACATGCTGTAAATCGCTTCATAAATAAGCCATTATTTCTCGTAAAAGTAAAGGATAAAAATGGTTATTGTGGGTTATCCCAAAGCCTCCAAAAGATTATCCCAAAAGGTACAGAACGCTACTAAAATTGTTATGTAACTATGTCATAGGTTTCTTTTCCATTCGTCTTATCACATTTATTTCATATCTCTAACACATGTTAATAAGGTTCGTTCTTAGGCTGACATACATAGAGCGTACTTAGACTATGCTCAGACTTTACTAACGTAAAACTTAGCTGAGTGTGATAAAACGCAAACTTGATATTTGCATTGGGTTTTCTTAGCTTAAGCTCAGCCTAATTTCAGTTACAAAATGTCTGTTCTTCATCATCAGTCTTCCGACGTCCACTCCTGGACAAAGGCCTCCCTAAAGATTTTCACTCGGCTCATCCGAGTTGGATTCGACGAGTGACCGCGAGTTACGCGAAATTGGACCTACCTAACTGTATTGTCTGTCCAAGGTAGAGGTACTCGTAGAAAATTTCGAAAGTACAGTTCCCAATTGTTATGGGAGTAGGTGCGCCATGGACATTAAAAAACACATAAAAAGGAAAAAAGACACTTGACATGATCTTCGTCTTGTCTATGTTCATTTTGAGACCCACTAAAATGACTATAAAAACGAAATTAAAGATTATACTAAGCTCACATTTTTACATAAATACGTCCTATAGATCACAGTCTTACTCAAAAACTGGAATGTTATCGCCTTAACAAGTTGTGTACTTAAATATGACGTCACACAATGATGTCACTAAAACGTTTACGTGCCTCTTGAGTGTTGCCTTGTGACCTTGAATATTTCAATGCCAAATGAAACGGAATGGAAAATAGTAACAGTCAGTTGACCAGTGTATTTTTAATAAAAAAAAAAAAAACAATTTTTAGTGACAAAATTATTTTTACTTTTCTGTAGATATTAACTACAATTCATACGAATTGTTTTATTATGAATTTCGAGTTTTTTTTGGTTGTTAAGTTTAATTATCAATAACTCTTTGTTTTGTTATATAAAACTTTTTGATAGGCGTTTCAAATATATTGGTATTGTCTGCCAAAAACAGTGACAGTTTTACCAGTGTGAGCTCCTTTGGACAGGATGCCGGCTAGATTATGGGTACTACAACGGTGCGTATTTCTGCCGTGAAGCAGTAATGTATAAGCATTAATATGTTTCGGTCTGAAGGGCGCCGTAGCTATTCAAACTATTGGCCAACTGAGACTTAATATCATATGTCTCAAGGTGACGAGCGCAATTGTAGTGCCACTCAGAATATTTTTGGGCATTTCAAGAATCGTGAGCATCACTGCATTGTAATGGGCAGGGCGTATCAATTACCATCAGCTGAACGTCCTGCTGATCTTATCCCTTACTGTCATAAAAAAGTGACATTATTATGTTCTGGGTCAAAACACATCACAAAAATATCACATAAATCTTATGCAGAAATTGTAAAAATATTTTTTAAACGACTTGAAACTTAACTAGGTCGGTAATGTAAGATGGCTGTCTAGTGTACGGTATAATTTTTTTTAATGAAAATAAGGATCGAAACGAGCAGGACCAATCAAAATAACGACAACAAGTAAGCAGTACTTACGTTTATGGTAATTGATACGTCCTGCCCATTACAATGCAGTGCCGCTCAGGATTCTTGATTATACATACATATACAAAAATTCTGAGCGGCACTAGTACAGCGCTCGTCACCTTATAACATAAGATGTTAAGTTTCATTTGCCCAGTTATTCACTAGCTACAGCGCCCTTCAGACCGAAACACAGTAATGATCACACATTACTGCTTCACAGCAGAAATAGGCGCCGTTGTGGTACCCATAATCTAGCCGGCATCCTGTGCAAAGGAGCCTCCTACTGGTAAAACAATCAAGAAAATATAGAATAAGCGACCAACATTAACATAAATATTGTTGTTATGGTCTTATATCGTCGGCTGACTTATTAGCCTCAATCGCTGAGGTTAAACCTATATTAAGAAATAAGTGTGATCTCATTCTTGCTTTCTACGTTATCATTTTGTTCGTTGGGAATAATAAACGACGTACTCGAGGTCGCAGCGACTCACCATGTCATGAGATACGCCATTTTGTTTTAATTTACTTTTTATGACCACTTGTTTAAAGGGATATTTTTAGAATATTAGTAATGACTAGATTATGTTATGACTAAAGGGCTAAGAGCGTAGTGTTGTTTTAATTTGCATAGCATTACACTTAGATTAAAGATTGGTCTCCGCTGCGCTCCAACTAGATACCTCACTACCTGTGCTTGTGTTTCAAATTTTGTAACATACGCTACGTGTTTTTTTACATTGAAATTAATATAATACAAAATACTTACTGATCATACGTGATCCCAGTGACATGAATTCTTTTTTTTTATGGAATAGAAGGACAAACGATCGTACGGGTCACCTGGTGTTAAGTGATCACCGCCTTTTTTTCTTGCAACACCAGAGGAATCATAAATCAGAATCATTGCCGGCCTTTAACGAAGGTGTACGCGCTTTTTTCGAAGGTACCCATGTTGTATCGTCCCGGAAACACCGCACAAGGAAGCTCATTCCACAGCTTCGTAGTACGAGGAAGAAAGCTCCTTGTAAACCGCACTGTGGAGGACCGCCACACATCCAGATGTTGTTGCGTGTCGTGCGAAGGTGGGATTCGGCGGCAGGAATCAGGTTAAACAGCTCTTCGGAACACTCCCCGTGATAAATGCGGTAGAAGACACACAATGAAGCGACGTCTCAACGTCGCAACGCCAAGTGATCCAGCCGTTCACAGAGCGCTAGGTCAAATGGACCGAGCTGATACTGGGGTGCGCCAGACCAGAGATGACATCAATACTCCATGTGTGGCCGGACCTGCGCTTTGTAGAGCGCTAGAATGTGGGCCGGCTTGAAGTATTGCCGTGCTCTATTTATGACGCCCAGTTTCTTCGAAGCCAATTTGGCTTTGCCCTCCAGATGGCCACGGAATTGGCAATCGGCCCGAAAAAAATTGGCTCGAAATTTCGAGACCCAGTATACCTATACTAGGCGAGGCTTTAAGGCAAGTGTTGTCGAAGAGCGGAGATACGGCAAATGGGGTTTTTTTTGTGGTAAATGCGCAAACTTGAGTCTTCTTGGGATTAAATTGAACAAGGTTCAACTTACCCCATTCCGCGACCTTCTCGAGAAAGGACTCGATAGAAGACACAAGTTTATCCCGGCAATGGTCGAAGTTTTCCCGAGAGAGACCTGCATGGCCCGTGTATATGCCATCACCAGAGCTGTCGACTGCAAGCAATGTATGTTGGCGGTGTCCAACATATCATTGATATGCAGAAGAAACAGCGTGGGAGATAGCACACAGCCTTGGGGCACTCCAGCGTTCACGGGCTTGGGACTCGAGCAATAACCGTCGACAACGACCTGTATATTGTGCCCAGTGGTCCTCTTGCATAGGCTCTCGGGAAGCCCAAATGATGAAAGTTTTGCGAGGAGCGCCTTGTGCCATACACGATCAAAGGCCTTCGCTATATCCAGGCTAACTGCCAGGCCTTCCCCCTTGCTTTGAATAGCCGCCGCCCATCTGTGTGTTAGGTATACCAGAAGATTATTTCTTGTAGTATTTTTTTTACAAAGTTTTACCACGCAACCCGGTATTTGAGTTTCAATTATTAGCATAGTTTAACGTGTAAGTAATTAATTAAAAAGAAATAAAATTATAATGCACACAAACAATAGTAAAAAAATTACAAAATTTTCCGTTATAAACTAATACATAAACATCCAAATACCGTTCATCCACTTTGTTAAAATCGTCTGCCATCCATCCGAAGATATATCACAAGCAGGGTTGGTTTCGAGAAGAGCGTTGAAAACAGAGAGAGACTTCGAAGTTAGCGTATGAAACAAACAATAATTGATTATAAATAATATCACATTGGCATGAACACACGTTGTTATTGCAATAACCATATGCTACATTAAACTCTATTGTAAATACTTATATGGTCATTATTGGTAGTAGGTGACGGAGGTTTTTAACGAATGTGTGTTGCCAGTGATGAGATACAGAACGCAGACGTGGTCGCTAACTATGAGGAAGCTCATGGTCGCTCAGGGCGTAATCAGACATGAGGTGGAGGAGATCTATAGGTGAACCAAAGGCACCAATGTAGCCCAGTGGGTGCGAAACTGAAGTGGCAGTGGGAAGGGCACAGCTCGAGGGACAGATGGCTTTTGGGGCAGTAAAGTCCTCGAATGGCGACCACGTACCGGAAGACGCAGTGTTGGTAGGCACAAGATGGACCGACGATCTAATCAAGATCGTTGAATGGGTTGGATGAGGGCAGCGCAGGACCGTTCGTTATAGCAATCTTTGGGGGAGGCCTTTGTCCAGCAGTGGACGTCTTTCGGCTGAAATGATAGTGATGAATTATTGGTACTGACGTTCTACAAATATTAATAAGTTTCCATGATGTATTTCACTACTTTCAATGGGTCCCAAAATCGCCATCCTCTTTTAAATTAAGTGCTAGTTTTTGAGTTTATTAATAAATTGATTGTATAAGATAAAATAGTGTAGTAATCTTGTATTGAATGTACCAACCGGTTGACTTTGACCGTCTAACAGCAAGATGTATAGTGTTATTGAATCATCTGGACAATGTCGTGGATATTGAATTACCATTGAAACTGTAGCCACTTCACGACTTCTCAGCTCTCAATGTTGTAACAAACAGTTCGCAGATACATTCTAGTTTTATGAGTCTTTTAAAACCTGATTGTTTTAGGTTGTAGGATCCAAGCGTTTGGATATTTCTATTCAGTGAGTTATATTTTAGTATATTGATATTATTTACCTGAAAAGGAATGTATTTAAGAAGGGAATGTTGAGTGTTATTTGAGAGGAAAGAAGATGGGTGATTTTTTTTTGGAAGTGGATTTCCAACGAGCTGTAAGGATGGTTTTCGTAAATTTTTGAAGGTACCTATGTCGAATTGTCCTGGAAACACCGTGCAAGAATGCTTATTCCATATACGTGGAGGAAAGTTCATGAAAACTGCACTGAAGAAGAGTCCCAGACATCCAGACAGTGGGGATAATATCGCAATTTGTTGCATGTTGTGCGAAATTGGAATTCGACAGGAATTCGTTCAATAAACTCTTCGAAACGCTCCCCTTGATTAATGCGATAGAAGACCCACAATGGAGTGACGTCTCTACGTAACGACAAGTGATCAAGTCATTTACAGAGCACTAGATCCTAAACAATCCGAGCAGCTCTGGTTTGCACGCGGTCAAATGGTTCGAGCTGATACTGGGGTGCGCCATCCCAGAGATGACAGCAATACTCCATATTTGACTGGACTGCTGCTTTGTAGAGAGAACTAGAATGTTGGCTGGCTTGAAGGAATATAGACTTTATAGAGTGTTCGTTGCATGTTTTTACTCGGAAAGAGAGATTTTAATTTCTTGCCATCCAGATTGGGAAAAATATAACAATTATCTACGTTAAATATTTATTATTTTATTAAAACAATGCTTATAATTAAACTATATTTACAATACTGTTATTACATTAAATTAAAACTATAATTACGAGGCAGCGTACCAGGAATACTGGCAGGATTTCTGTTGGATAGCTAGGCAAATAATACCACAGTGTCTGAAGACGAAGGTTTTCAACCAGTCTGTGTTGCCAGTGATGCATTACGGTACGCAGACGTGGCCGTTAACTATGGACCTGATGAGAAAGCTCATGGTCACTCAGAGGGCAATGGAGAGGGCTGTGCTCGGAGTGTCCCTGCGAGATCGAATCAGAAATGAGGAGAACCGAAGTTACCGACATAGTTCAAATGATTGCGACACGGAAGTGGCAGTGAGCAGGGCACTTAGTTTGACGAACGTAGTTAGATAGCCGTTGGGGCTGTAAAGTCCTCGTATGGCGACCACGTACCGGAAGACGCATTGTTAGTAGGCCCCACAAGATGGACAAGATCGCCGGAATACATTGGATGAGGGCAGCGCAGGACTGATCGTCGTGGAAATCTTTGGGGAGGCCTTTGGCCAGCAGTGGACGTCTTCCGGCTGATGATAGCTAGGCTGATCCATTGACCGAAATAGCTAAATTGAATGAATATATACAATTTTGTCAAACGTAGTCTTTCAATTTAAGGCCCAGCATACAAACTTGGAATACTTCATGTTCTGTCTGAAAACCACACAATATACATTGTTTACCGTTCTTCGTATCGGCCGGGGTCTTGTTATTATTGACCCGGCTACTTGTTAACAAGCATGTCATGTGATAACGCGGTGACATCACCCTTGCTTGGTATGCCGCTCGGATTGATGCAAAGGCCATGAATTTTGATGAATATACCTTTCGCTAACCTCATCTAAACAAATCAACAAGATCCCAGAAAATATTCAAAACAAATGTATTGAGAAATTGAAAAGAATTGTTAAAATACGTAAAGGATACTATAACATAAATGACTTTCTTAATGATTGGGAATGGAGCGACCGCCCTCAGGCTATTAAATAATAAGTTTTATTGTATGACATTACATTGTAATCATATTTATTAATGAAAAAAAGCAGAAGCCCGCTAAGTTTGTTGCACACGTTCTTCTCAGGTCTGAGGCATACTTCCTGGAATGTGTGATAGTTTTTGACTTTCAATAAGTAATATCATATCCTATTTTGAATAAAAATATTTGAATAATACTTTGAGCGATCTTTAGTAGGGGAAAATACTTATGAGTTCATCACGGTTCACCTTGAAATGGTCTTGATATATTTATATTAAAAAATTACCCATAAACCAAGAATATATAAGCGTATAGAGGACGTGACAGCTCGATTATGCGTAACAACCATTGATTTGTCAAGGTGTCCGTTAGCTAGCGGTTTATTATTCAAAATAACTAAGGCTGGTATCAACTAACTTTGGCAGTCACAGACATGTTATAGTACCGGTTAAGCAAAAAATGAGTTGCACCATTTGATAATTTTTAAATGACGACATAACTTTAACTGTTAACCGTAACCATCCAATCTTCGCCGGTTAAAGCTGTTGTTAATTTTAAATAGGGACCTGTCAAAAGTTTCAAAGAAATATTCGATATTGACTTAATTGTGTAAGATTTCACTGCTTAATTCTCGAGGTTTTTTTTAATAAAAATAAGTGACGGGCAGGACGTTCATCTGATGGTAATTGATACGCCCTGCCCATTACAATGCAAGGCTGCTCAGAATTCTTAAAAACTTCAAACATTCAAAACTGAGCGGCTCTACAGTTGCGCTTGTCGCCTTGTGACATGTTAAGTCTCATTTGCCCAGTACTTTCACTAGCTATGGTGCCCTTCAGACCGAAACACAGTAATGCTGACACATTACTGCTTCACGGCAGAAATAGGCGCATTTGTGGTAGCCATAATTTAGCTGGCATCCAGAGCAAAAGAGCCTCCCACTGGTGAGGTTTGTATTTTGTTGATAAAACCAACCTCGCTTATACATTGCATACTTTCTCAACTTTCATTTAAAATAAGTTTTATCAAAACAGCACATACTTGTACATTCAGACAGTGAGATATTGTACTATGATATGTCACTTTTCACCATTAACTCTAATTATGCCAAGGAATACGATCATGCAACACATTCCACAGTCTATGTTAAAGTCACCGTTACTGTTAACGTCCAATTTGACTTAACCGTAACGATAACAGCTAATATTAAGCAACCCAGCCGAAAATCATGGTTAATAATCAAATTATAACCTATCAAAGTATTATATAAGCAAGCTGTTAAGCAAGGCTTCTTGGTTTTAATGGGTGGTATACGATAAAACAGTGTTAATAAATTAAACATGGCTATTAAATGTATTTTTATGGTGAGACATTCAGTAAGCCGATTATATCAGTTTATTGAGTTCAAGGACAAGGAGGCTTCAATCTCAAATATCCTGCAAAACTACCTTTTAATAGAATTAAAAAAAAATTACATATCCAACGAGATGGAGTTTATATGAAGATCTAGTCGGGGCATCTTAAGACTATTAGAAACACTCCACTTTCCGTCCTTCTGTATGTCAGCGGGCTATAATTCTAAAGCCGCATTAGTAATACAGATCTTTGACAAAGTGTGTTACAAACTGAAATTTCTACAGTGTTTGTTACATACTGAAATATTAACAGTGCATGTTACATACCGACCAATATCCAAAAAGGCTACTTCAATCATAACATATACATTCACTCTGATAGTCAGGCAGCATTGTTGGCTTTAGACGCTGACTTGACGTCGTCTAAGTTAGTCAATAACTGCGTTGAATGCCTGAATTTATTAGGCATGAAAAACAGAGTGATTCTCAGATGGGTCCCAGGGCATGCCGAAATCATAGGCAATGAAATGGCCGATGAGCTCGCAAGAGCTGGGGCTAAAGCAGTCCAATATGGTCCGAAACCCATTTGTGGACTGCCTAAGAGCGCCATCCGACACACCCTGAGTAACCAATGTAAACAAGAAGCACTTAAACGCTGGAACAACTCTTCAGGTTTAAACCACTCTAAAGCACTGATAAGGGCATTCAACAGTAGCTATGCGAATGAAGCCCTATCTTTGAACAGGAAAAATCTATGCACACTCACTAGGATGCTAACCGGGCACTGTCGCCTAAACAAGCACCTCAGTGTGGTCGGCATCAAAAGCGACAAAACTTGCAAATTCTGCCTTGAGGATGATGAAACGCCTATTCATCTACTCTGCGACTGCGGCCCACAAATGCATAAGGGTAACACAATCTTTGGCGACTACTTCGTGCCACCAGATAGTGTTTGCAACACTCGCGTCAAGGAACTACTGCGGTTCGTAAAGGCGGCAGGGCTTGACGACTAGCTTTAGTATGAGTGGCGAACACAATAGTTCAATCTTTAGCGAATTTTAATAGTTTGTGTTACAAACAGTATATTTGGACAGCGTATGTTACCTTACCTTTACCGTATGAAGGGCGCCGTAGCTATTGAAACTTGAGAACTTTGAGACTTAAGATATTATGCCTCAAAGTGTATGCCGCTCAGATTTTTGGGTTTAACCAAGTATCCAGAGCAATATTGCATTCAAACATACATCTTATAAAAAAACACCTTTATTTGAATAAGATACTTATTGAGTTTTATTTTTATGCATCCTAAATAGGTCAGTTTCATCTATCAAACTTAAATTACGAAAGTATTATTATTATTTATCGAGTTTTTACCATAAGAAAAACGAATTTAATACTAATTTGTAATAGAAACATGAGAATTATTTATATTTTCAAAATTAAGAAACATAGTTTATTACCTATGTTACGTGACTGAAATCGTGGACCAATATAGCAGAAACAATTTCTTTTTATTTTTGGAAAAATCAATAAAGATTGCACTGCACATCTGACGTTTCTTTGTTTATGTAATTGTGACGTCATGTTCATGGCGGGTCCCTTTTTGGTGCGACTATTTATCGTTTAAATTTAATACCACTTTTCTTAGCATGAAGGGAAATTATTTCGAAGAAACTCAATACCAGTTGGCTACTGAATCATTACTATCATTTTAAAATACTTATATATTTGAAAAAATCGAAGAGTTGCCAATTATGTTTTACTAACAAGTTTTTAGAACCATCAGCGGCTTACCTATAAATACTAATCAAGAAAATGAGAAGCGATTATTGGAGTTTGATGACCGTTCAAATCTCGAACGCAAGTTTTATGGTTATACCAATATTTTTAGTTTCTTTAAGCTTTTTCCTTGTTAAAAAAAAATAAAAATATTAGATGTGAGGGCATTTCTGAAAACGGCTACATCGCTTGCGTAAGTTTTAAGTGTACATATTATATTAATTGTTTGTGAAATCTGCAAAATGTAGATAAATTAAAAATACTTTGATCAGAACTTACTGATATATTATTGTATACTTACCATCTTATTTTCTACATTATTCAGCCTATGTGAGTATAACTTAGAATTTAAGTTCTCGTGTAAGTGAATTGTAATAATTCTTTATTATAATAAATATCTTAACGCCATCATAAAAGTATAAATTATTTACTAGTTTAAAAGACCTTGAAACCAAACAGTTCAAAAGCGCTAGGATTAGTGTATAAAAAAAAATTAATGGCTTAATTGTTCCGTCGCCATCATCAATAAATTCGCACAAAATTGTAGTCTTGCTCTACGCTCCGCCGAATATCACGACTATTTAAATTAACTGCGTAGGACGTTAGTGGTAATCCTGTAATCTAAAAACAACTTATAAGTAACAGAGGCGTGACGGTAACACTGTCAGTGTTCTATTTATTGAGCTTAGATAATTTATACGTCTAGATAGAGTCTCTTTCTGTTAGACAATCGATAACAACAGACCAGGTTTAATACTTTAGTTTGCGTGACAAGTTACGTCTTACACTCGCGATTTGTATGACATTTTGTAATAGTGTGGGTGCATTGCTTGAAATAGAGTTTAGTTCTAAACTCAATGTTTTTCGCCGTTTTCACAGTTGTCATAGTGCCGTTTTCAATAACGCATCTCTAGTTACGGATAAATTGCTATCACTGTTTAATGACAAGATCTTATCTATTCATAGTTATGTCCAGTATAGGTAAGATTGTAGACGATAGGTTATTGAATGTAAGTACGCTTACTTACATTTCAATAACCTATCGTCTAAAAGTATAGATTTGTCTACCTCTAGTAAGTTAAACTAAGGATAGAAAGGTTGTTGAAAACGGCCGATAGTCCATCTAGTTATACGTATGATCTAAGTTATTTAGCAGGTTTGTTCAAAAAACCTATCATTGTTTAGTGTCATATTCGTCATTTTCTTGTCTCTTCTATGCTCTATTTTATTGATGGTCTAACGGCCGTTCCCAATATACTATCTACAGAGAGAGATACATTACTACCTTTTACTGTCAGTAATTAGCTGTCAATAATCTGAAGCTGTCCCAATATACCCGATAAGTCATTCTTATCGCCAGTTCACTGTCGCAATTTACATACAAACTTCTATACCTGGTAAGCTATACGTCGTCCCATTGACAGACAGCGCGTGACGGATAAGATGAGTTACCGTCGATGAGTTTATTGGGACAGAAAAGTCAACGATAGTTACGATTTTTTACCTCAAGTAGGCCACAACCGGAGATAGACTGAATATTGGGAACGGCCATAAGTTGTCAACTCAACTTAACGAAAACTTTTTACTACTTAGATATTAACAAATACAATCGAACTTGTATTACAAGAATAAGCAAAGTACGATTTCCTTAAATCGGAACGTAATTTCATCAAAAGTGGAACTAAAACGTTATACAAATGATTTAAGTTTCCGACACGTGTCCTTCCTCCTGCCAGATTTTGGCGAGACAACACGTCCTGAGGATGCCTCGTGTAGAGGCGAAACACGTGTCGAATTGTTTTAAAGACAAATATTTTCGGAATTAAAAACTAAAGAAAACCTCAATCATTTGTATAATTATGGATTTCCGCAAAGTAACGACTACTTCAATAAATTTACTAAAACGTTAATTTGTGTTACATGAATACGAAACTTAACATAAGGTCGCTTCAATTCTATGTTCATTTTATTACGGGAATAGGGCTTTTGGCGTCAAATGAAACCTTATTATGTAGATAAGTCTATAATATAATATTTATTCATAGAGTATATTATTGTTATTCGCAATGGGTGCTTTAGATTTCCACTAACCAGTAAATTTATTCTATTACCTCCAAGAACTTGTACCAATCGTAACATCCATAAAATACTGCATTTACAATTACAGCAAAACAAACCTTATGAACAACAGCACAAAAGTTAAATTCGAATATGTGCGAAAAAGCTTTTAAAATCTCGACATGTTCGGTTGGAATCCAAATAAGTTGTAAAAGGCACTCGTTTGTGCACTGTTTTGACTTTGTTTTTTTTTTGAATTTAATTTATTCCAATGTTACTTAATAGCGATTGAAACTTAGGACATTTATTAGAAATTATTTTTAATGATTTTGTTATTGTTGTTTAAAATGGTGCGTCGACCAGAGATTGATATTTTGTAATAAATAGCCCTTTAAACAATTTAATGACAATAAGAGACGAGACGAGCAGGACGTTCAGGTGATGGTATTTTAAACGCCCTGCCCACTACAATGCGGTGCCGCTCAGGATTCTTGAAAAATCCAAAAATTCTACTACTACAATTGCGCTCGTCTCCTTGAGATATGGCGACACTAAATGCGAGTGACCTTGAGCGATATGAGTTAGCGGCTGCCGGCCGCCAGCTATGTAACAAAGCCAATAGTTTAAAAATTCTTCCGTGGAAAACGTTACATTTTAACAGTTGCAAACAGTTTATATGCTTACAATCCTCGTTATTCATTTATTATCTGAATAAATGTACCTACACAAAAAAGTACAAGCTATAAGAATAACTTTTCTGAGAGTAGTACTAAACAAATGTGTCATGCCATGCCAAAAAACTTGTATAACTGCAAAGAAAAGTAGTAGTTTAAAAAGGCCCTAGAATGTTAACTATAACCAACAGCAAGTATTAGCAACCTAAAAATAAGACTTAAGGGTATTTGTCACATTATTAAGTAGTGTTCATAGCTCCAAATGCTATATTTTCACCACAAAATTTGTCTAAAAACACCTTGTTTGCGTGTTTTCTCTTTACCCTTCGCGTTGAGTCACACTAGCTACGGCGCCCTTCAGACCGAAACACAGTATTGCTTAAACATTACTGCTTCAGGGCAGAAAAAGGCGCCGTTGTGGTACGCATAATCTAGCCGGCATCCTGTGCAATGGAGTCTCCCACTGGTAAACACACTGCTTAGTACCGATGCTTCCAGGAAATACTAGATTCTTTGGGCTATTACTGGTGCTGCCCTTAGTTGATACTTCTTTTGAACATTATTTCATCTGCCTTTTCATAGTGGGTTTCTTTTATAAATATATTATATTAAGCGTTTCATCATGTAACGTGTACAAGTCTTATAATTAGACGACTTTCAAATGTAAAGATCTGTTTTTATGAATTAACTATGTTGTAATCATAAGTGAAATAGATTTAAAAATTCCGGTGGCCATTACTGCCCTTCATAAGTTCCACTTCACAAAATGATGCTTTGTGTATAAAATAGCTTGTTATTCGAAATCAAATATTTTTATTCAAAAAAACTTTATAACAACAACCGACTTCAAAAACACTATTCCAAAACAATAGATATAATTATGCACTAAAAAGTATAAAAATAATTGCGTATTTTTTTACAATCTAATTAATTAAACTAATTCTAGTACCGATTATTGTTATTTTTGGATGATAATGATATTCAAAACATAACAGTCTATACTCTACAGTTTGAGTCGCATTCTTGCTAATATCAGAGAATTGGTATGACCAAGCAAGGTTATGACCGTATGATCTCATGACTGACCTAAGCAGACGAAAATAAGCTGTATTTGCAATGAGTTTGAATGCGTATTCGTTAGCACTGAATGAATGTATTCAAATAAGGCGGAGAAGTAGATAATTTAATGTACGTGAGGATAATGAAGTTGGGTTTATGGGCGAGTTTAAACCTTAGTGTTTTCTTATTCGTGTGGGTGTTATTATACTTGTGCGCGGTCTTTACTCACCAACGCCCTGACTATGCTAAGCCCTCGGTGTACAAATTTAAGTCTGACACTGTGTGTTCTCAGTTCACTAGAGTCTAGATGCAATACAATAAAAATGAAAGATTTTTATTTATTTAATGAATAAAATTATCTTAATATATACATTAATAAAGACATACTCGCAAAACCTCTGAGGTGCCGATGTGGTACCCATAATCTAGCCGACATACTGTGCAAAGGAGCCTCAAATTGGTAATGGCTACATTAAAACACAAAACAACTCTAGGTTAAATTGCCGCTCAGGATTTTTGGATTTTTCAAGAATCTTGGGCGGTACTGCATTGTAATGGGCATGGCGTATCAATTATCATCAGCTGAACATCCTGCTCGTCTCTTATTATCATTAAAGAATTTAAAAGGCTATTAATTACAAAAAACCAATCAATATTTGGTTGAAGCACCATATTAAACGACTCTCAATAACAATTCATTATAAAAAAATCCTTATATTATGTCCTAAGTTTCAATCGCTATTAAGTAACATTGGAATAAATTTAATCCAAAAAAAAACAAAGTCAAAGCAGTGCACAAACGGGGGCCTTGAGAATTTCGTAGATAATTCTTATTTTATTTCCTTGAAAACAAGATTTGTGTGAAATTTAAACCACTATGGCTTTTGGGGGCAAAAAATGGATTTAGCTACAATTTTTCACGACCGTTATTTCACTTTCTTATTTCGCATGAAGCTTCATCTCATTAGTGCAAAGTAAGTTAACCTTTTCATGTATCAGCAAACCCATTATCTATTTACGCAGACCAAACAGAGCTCTGTCACTCAGGTATCTATCATTCAAAGCTAATTAACATAACTTGATTTATTGACTTGTTTTATTTACAACTTAAATTGCTTGGAAGAATACTTCGTCGAGGAGTGATGTAATCCACACAAATAGTATCGCTTTTAATTTTAAAATATGTTTTACTGAGTATATTTGTAATTCACGTGCTTAAATTATAATTACTTACATTTTTCATATATCTCGTAGGTGTATGTCACCCAATAAAAGACTTACTCGACTTAACGAATAAACGCAAAATAAAGTTACTCCAAGTTTAAAATTGCTTCTCCCTGTCATGTAATTCTGTAGTGACAAAGGTAATAAAGACAATCGGCCTTACAAATAAACTTGATATAAAGTTATACCTGAGAACAAACCAAGAATATGCAAAATGCTTACAAATAGACATTATGCCTATGATAGGTTTATTCGGACGTTTAACGTTTCCCGCGTTTATTTGCAAGTCTGCTTGACATTAAGAAAAATTCAGAATTATCATTGATTGATTATTAAATATTTTCAGAACTCACTCAAAAATTTAATTTGAAGCTCACTCATGAACATGAAGGTTTTGTAACTTAACTGTATTTGTATGTTCACTTGTTTTCCGCGATACAGGCATGCCTAGTGCGGAAAGCGCTACTAATTTTGTATTTTAATGTATCCATTTTTGTCAATAAATATATTTTCTTTCTTTCTTTCATTCATTGTATTGACAGTGTCGTCACCTATATACTAAACATTTTGCATATTCTTGGTTCATTCTCAGGCATAACTTTATACCAAGTTTATTTGAAACGCCGAAAACGTTTTAAATTTGGAATAACTTTACTTCGCGTTTATAATAGCACAGATGAAGATCTTGTTCCTCGTGTTAATATTATAAATGTCACAGTTTCTAGCAAATTCGAATAATCAACATAAGAAAAGTTTGGCAATCTCTTCTCCATATAGAATTATAGAAGAAATGAACATCTAAGGCCTATATATTCGTTATACGTGAATAGTTCAACCACATTGAAACAAAACGTCCTGTGAATCGAATTAGTGATTCATTTCGTTCCGTGGTTTCTGATCCAATAACAATCTCGAAGGTCGTTGAGGTTTTGATAAACGAACGATAATTATACATGGAACTAACTATTTTGAGCGTTTTATAGATCAGAAGGACAAAGAAACTTGTGGGTCAATGCTTAGTCATCAGCCTAGCGAAACTCTCTAAGAAAAAAGCGATTCACTCGATTGTATGAAACGTTCAGTCATTGATAGATTGACAGATGAAGGCTATTATAATCTTGTTAAGAAAAGGAGATAGCCGCAATCCACTACGTTTAAAGCAACTGTTCGCTTTCAAACATAGCTGGATTATACTTCATCGCCAAGTATGGCAAATTTATGAACGATGCGCGACTCGAACACGCAACCTCTCAGGTTCCGTCGACGAACAAGCGCTATTATAAATCCCAGAAGCGAGAGATGTCGCTTTAAAAATGACAAATAATTTATTCACTTAATCAAAGAAATTACACGTATAAATAATATCTCAATTGTTATAAATTTCACCACCTGCCACTTCGGAAAAATTTAAACCCCACTGAGAAGAATTGGCAAGTATTAGACCACTCTTTCAAATCAACACTTACAACTTCATAGTTTTGCAAATTATGATACATCAAAAATATTTAACTAAATGTCATGGTTTATTTATATAAGTTAGTCTTGTAGGTTGAAAAAAAAATGTAAATTAAAAAAAATAAAACAAGTAGTTATTGAGTCAATAGATGCTTCAATCCACACACTGTCAATAAATAAAGGAATTAATCGTATCTGGGTGTAATTACGGCCAATATACATGTATGATGTGTGTGTGACAGCAATCACTTTTTCTTCGTTCTCATTGTCGCATTCAAGAAAATAACATTGACGGCATATGTACTATAACAATATATCATAATCACTATGCAAACGAATACATAAAATTTATACGCTGTCATCATATCGATATATTATTATGTCTAAAAAAGGGAGCAAATTTTTGTAGTAAGACAAAAAGAAAGGATGAAAGAAAACTCATTTATTCACTCAGGCCAAAATTACTCTTATGAATGTCTAACATTTTACCATCACTTCGGAAAAGTTGGGCTTAAATCCATATTTACAATGTCAGGGTTCAGCATTTTACATTATATTTTATACAATGTATGTAAGGAGATGCACCGAAAATACTCAAGAATTTTGACTTAATATTGTGTAAGTTAAAAGGAGAAAGAAGTGATAAAACACAAAAAACTCTCAGTAACAAATACAGTTGTTGTATAAATCCGCATATACTGTAAATAAGTAAAATTATTATGCGAAAAATTTAAACAAATAATTTAAAATGGTATTTTATCAAAATAAAAATAAAAATCCCTGAAGACAGTACCGACCAGGCACAACAAACACGACCATTCCCAAGCATGATACACGCACCAACCATCAATTCCCTTGCACATATCTTAGGGACCGACCCGTCTCACGACACCGCCACGGCTGTGCTATAAGCGAGCATTTACAAGCCCTGTTCCGGGAACTCTACCAAAAACCAAACAGAAGATTACTGGACCTTTACGGCCTTTTTAAAAATAAACACGGAACCTTGGAACCTAACTTAATATCTTACTTAAATTTCTCAGTTCCAAAATGTTTATCATGACAACCGATTTATATATATATAAAATATTTTTAAATAGTTACTGTAGAACTAGTGTGAAACAATACGGTCATTTTAATAGAATATGATTTACAACCACTGCCCTGTATAAATACCACTGGACAGGCTGTTCCATATTATGTTTGACAGCAAATTTTTGTGCCTATTTGAAGCGCCACTCGCGAGCGTCCAGAGAACTAATTTTGACGTATAATGCAAATGGCTGCGAAAGAACGTACAATACTCTAAAATATTTTTGCATTTTTAAATAATTTTGTTCGTTTTCCGTTACTTATACTTCAAGAATCAACGTAATAAAGAACTTTTTTTAAAAAAATAGTTTCCCACCATCTATCGATGTTTGCTGAGGTTGTCATCACTAGTTTTAGTACCGCAGACTCTCGCTACATGGCCAACAACGCCAAAATGGCGAATATCAAACAGGCACAAAAGCACTTTGACAGCCGCCACTCCAGTGGTATACAGTAGAGGTCTACAACATTTAACGATATATCAACGATTATCACATTGACATTTTAACGACACGTTCACACATCACATAGAAAAAAAGTTTTAGAAAAAATAACGACCACGATAGACAAATAGTTTATGTAAGATTGTTAACAACTCATTAATTCTTACTTTTATTTTCATAATTTCACAATTATAATTACTTATATTGTACAATTTCTTTACAATTATGATTCATGTTACTTAAATTACTCTTTTTGAAATTGTTGAATATACGAGTAACTAGAATAATCAATCTAGAACTATTCTTATTATTTATATAAGTAAGTGCAAATCAATTGTTAACGTTAAATTTAGTAATTGTTGGTTCATCTAATTAAACAAAAAAAAGTGGGATATTTGATGCGATGCGGATGAAATGTGCAACGCTAATCACTTACAAAGAGGATTTAAATACTACGTAATAACAGACGGGACTGCCAAAGTAAAAATTTAAATTTAGTTTCGTATGAAACGTGCAGTGATTTGACATAAGTTTGAAATAGCAGTATTACTACTGTGATACACTGCACTTATAAATTACGTGACACGTTGTTTGTCCGCGATGGACTCCTAAACTAATGAACGGATTTTAATAATTTACTTCATGGAGTGCAGTTTGGTCCAACTTGAGGAATAGGATAGTTTTTTTTCGATTCGGGACCCATAATTATTTTTACTTTCAATATTATTTTTATTTCAACGTCTGTCGGGTCAGCTAGTATGTATATAAGGAGTAAATGTATACAAGAAGAAATTCTAGATCACGAAAATATGAACACAAAAATCTGTCATGATTAAAATATTAATACACGTTGTGATAAAAACTCTAATAATGAGTTGATGAATGGAAACCTTGGACTCATTCGCTCTCCCGTTAAAATTCAATCTTGAAATCGGACATGGTAATTAATAAGATCAAAGTCGAAATAAATAACGCTTTTAGCAAGAATACATCAAAATAACAAAACGGAACGTCAGTGGTTTTAGCTGGTCATATTAATTTTAAAAGTTTGAAAAGATTGTTTGGATTTGTATAAGAATAAATTTTGGTCTTATAATATCCTTAGTTCTATTAATAACGCCCTGAATTAAGAATAGAAATAGACAAACCTATTTATTTACCTATTATTTTATTTACCTATTTATGCTACCTTCTAAGCTAGAGGTCCCGGGTTCGAATCCCGGTAGGTGCAAGCATTTATGTGATGAATATGGATGTTTGTTTCCGAGTCATGGATGTTTAAATGTATTTATGTATGTTTATATTAATTTTTTATATTTTTAAGTAACACAGGCTATATATGCTAAACTTGGGGCAAGATAATTTGTGTAAAAAGTGTGTCAATATTATATTATTATTATTATTTATTTATTGATGATAACACAGATTGGAAATGGAGCCACTGCCCTCAGGCTATTGAATAATAAGTTTTATTCAAAAAATTTTATGAATGATGCGGGACTCGAACCCACGACCTCTGGCGTTCCGTGCCAGTGCTCTGCACACTGAGCTAACCATTCGAGTGACAAATCGTCATAAAATCTTGTATGCTTTTTTCAACATTCAGGTTGTGGCTTCACCTACAGGATCAGTTGATAACCTGCTCAATCCCAATATTTGCATATTAGGAAATTGACATGAGATGTCGCTCTTGTAATTCTAAACAATTTGTAATGTTTTTAAAGTGATAACCCTAACTTCTAGGATTTATACACAAATAAAAAAAAATTGTTTTCAAATTTTATTTGTGCATCCTAGAAGTGAGGATTATCACTTTAAAAACATAATAAAATAAGTTTTATTGTACAATATTACATTGTAGCTATTTTTTTATTTTTATGAAAAAAAAAAACGAATACCGCTGAGTTTGTTGCGCCCGTTCTTCTCAGGTTTGAGGCATACTTTTTCGAATGGGTGGTAGTTTTTGACATTCAATAAATGATATTATATCCTACTAGCTAACCCGACAGACGTTGTTCTGTTCATAATAAAAAAAAACTCTTGCGGATGGAATTTTGGAAAAATCCGTTCTTAGCTGACCTCTACTCGGTGAAAAGAATATTCCTACCAAATTTCAAGTCTTTAGCTCTAATGGTTCCAGAGATATCGTGATGAGTCACTATATACGTGGAAATCTCTTTTATGTATTGATTATGAATAAAAATATTTGAATTTGAATCGGTCGTGCTTGTGTGACGGAAGTCGTACCGTAAGAGTAATATCTTAATTTCAGAAGATGTCTGAATTAGCAATAATCAAGTGTGTCAAGGAATCACAGGAGCGTTGCCGCCCTTTAAGGAAGGTGTACGTGCATTTTTTGAAGGTATCCATGTCGTATCGACTTTTTTGTTAAATTTGTCACCGATATCTTGCATTTAAATAACCCAAAGCGAAAGGTTTAAAGTCGTATCGAGTCAATTTTTAAATTGCCCCCCTGCAGGGCGTGGGCCCCCTTTGTGAAACAGTGGCTTATAGCATATTCCCATTTTAACTTCCAGCGTATCTCTTAAACTCTTGTATTTCAGATGACCATGGAGCAGCCACTTATCCATTTGCTCCTCCAACATAAGAAAAATACAATTGCAAATTATTTCCCTCAAATATTCTCGACTAAGTATCAGAACAGTAGAAATTTAACAAACATCCTTATGTTATTAAGACAACAGGGATTTCTTATTCCTTATGTAGAACCCAAGAAACTGGATAATTAATAATTTAACACAGACGTTGAATTAATGAAGCGAATGTCCGAAAGTGTTTCGGGTGTTTGTTTACGAGCGTGACCTTGACATCGATACACGTAACTGATGTTTGTGTGTCAGTCCGTATTATGATTTACTGTTGCCAACTGCTGATGTCATTTATTAAAATGGAGGATTTATTTATAATTTGTAATTAGGTTTTCTTATTGAACAATAATTTATTGCGTAAGAGTTTTAGATTTACCAGTGGGAATTTCAATTTAATGTTAATTTTCTTTAAATTTTATGTTCACAAGGGGTGAACGCTATTAGATTATTAATAAATAGGTACTCGAAGGGATAGTAATATCACGAACACAAAATAATAGAATAGTTATTTTAAGTTATTAACTTTGACGAGTCCGTTCGGTGCAACAGCTACCAAGTACCAGCCAAATGTCTCTAAACTAAAATATCGTTAGCTATGCTGCACCAACCAATCCTTATTCCTTAGTTGACTTAGGTTGGCAATCCTAGCTGGAACATTCAGGAACAAACTCTTATTGGCTGTATTGGCTTTAAAATACATGTAAGGTAATGAAAAAAGAAAATGATGAGGCATCTTCACTCTCATCATTTTTTGCGCGCATCACTGTAACAGAAGTAACAGGTTGAAGTTGATGCCTGAAATGTTGCCTGATGTTTGCATCATTCGTTATATTTGTTTGGTTTCTTCGTCCATTATTAGGATAGGCAAAGGCTTGAAGCCCATACAGCCGTATTCATTATTAGTTTTAGGATGTCAAAACATAACTCCTCAAACTTTGAATTGGTTGGTTTTATTCAGTGTTATTTACTTCTTTAAGATTATAAGATAATAACATGAAACCTTAATAATCTAACACACTTCTACACGAGGCACCCTCAGGAGATGTTGGGTCGCGAAACTCAGGAACGACAGTGTTAACCATCCCAATAATACCATTAAAAGTCATTACCTAGACGGGACCCAACTTGCAATCTTTATGTGATGGAAACACATTAAATTTCAAATAAGGAACACAGTTCCATACCGTCGAGTATTTTAAATCTACATACATAAATATTTGCATACATCACAAACCAGTTCTTCTGGTCTCGAAGACACCAAAGCGGCCATTTTGAATTAAGTCTGCATTCTGCATTTCCATTTTATTCCTCGCTATCCTCGCCCACACGTCTGTAAAGCAACGTATACATATAACATTATTATTTATTGTATGTTACCTTGTATTTTGCTACTGCTAAACAAACAAGACAATACTCTAAACAAAACTGAATTTTTAATGTGAGAATAGCTCAACTTATTAGCTGTTTACGACATGAATGATATCAGAAAACTAGTTATTTTAAATTTGTTTTTTGTTCCGGCTCAGCTTTGAAACGGTTCGTCCGATTTTGACGAGATTTTTACTGGCAGATGCTAATAAGAGACTGCAGTTTAGAAACTTGTGAATAAATGTGAAATTCCAAAACGGAAGGATTAATTTTGATACATTTTTCAGGCAAACTTCATATTATTAGCCCAGTATCAAACTGAAATACTATTTGATCAATAAATAAATAAAAAATTTGACATTTGTTAAGTCAAGTCATTCTATTCGGAATTTTAATCTTAATAAAGAATAATTGACACTTCCGCTACACTCTACTTCCTTTGGTAGGCCCCACAAGATGGACCGACGATCTGGTCAAGATCGCCGGAATACGACAAATCTGGCATTCCACAACCGCGCGATTTGCAAGAAATTCCTTGCCTCGCACAGCCACTTTGTGGAATCAAAGTTATGACTGAATATATGAACCGATATGACTTACCTTCAAGAAAAAACCATACTCACCTTAAAAGCCGGCAACGCATCTCTTGACAGCGCTGGTTGAAAAGAAAAATATTTATTTGTTACGTTACAATTACAGATCTAAATCCAAAAGACTTAAAAATTACAACATAAACGTAAACAAAATTGAGAAGTATTATTTTCTTTATATAATTAAGTATATTATGAATTTTGTAGCTGGTTTAATTTTAAAATCTTATTCAAGCTGTGCGACCCTATAGGATTGCAATAAGATTTAAATGTAATGTAATTATAATAGTTTTCCGTTGGGCCATTTGGTGACGTCGCCTTAAATTCTTCCTTCTATATAATTCCTTCCTTACGTTAATCCGACCGCACCGAACGATCGTAACATTACCGAGCGTGACGCTTCAGTCTCATTCAATTCCCGCAAAATAAACAGCGTAGATTTCACTTCAAAAACAAAATCCATTTTAATGTCACAGTATAACAAACGATGACCAAACATTAGCTATTTATATCCTGTTGGCAATCGCAGCAGTGACATTGGTTGGCGGCGCCGGCCGTGACGTCACCGGCCTAACAATACTGAATAGATATGAGACAGGTTACAAGTAGGTTACAATGACAGGTTGTATTGTTCACCTTATGTACTTGTTTATGGCTGAGAGAATTGAATGCAAGTACAGCTATCGTACAACCTTAGATCATTGTTGACTGTTGACAGCTGTGAAAACGTCGAAAATAATTGAGTTTAGAGTGTATTATGAGCACTGACCTGTATAAATACCACTGGACAGGCTGTTCCATATGTTAGACAGCAAATGTTTTGTGCCTATTTGAAGCGCCACTTGCGAGCGTCCAGAGAACTAATTTTGACGTATAATACAAATGGCTGCTAAGGAATGTACTATACTCTGAAGTATTTTTGCATTTCGAATTCATTTCGTTCGTTTTCTGTCTTATTTATACTTCTAGAATCAACGTTATAAAGTACACATTTTGTTTTTGAAAATAGTTTCCCACCATCTGTCGTTTTGCTCAGGTTGTCATCACTAGTTTTAGTACCACAGACTCTCGCTACATGGCCAACAGCGCCAACATTGCGAAAATCAAACAGATACAAAAGCACTTTAACAGCCACCAGTCCAGTGGTATATAGTAGAGATCAGTGCTTATGAACAATTCACGCATACTTACACAAAGTGACGTACAAATCGCGAGTGTAAGACGTAGCATGTCACGCACACTAAAGTAATTAACCTGGTATTATTTTATCGGTTGTCTAACAGCAAAAGACTCTATCTAGACCTATTATTTTTCTAAGCGTACAACTTCGTAAGACGGCCAAAATAACTTGACACCTGAGAAGAATTTGGAGTTTTAGAATTTTTTGTGAACAATTGACGGGACGACATCTTTTTCTTTTATGGAAGAAGAAGATAAACGTGTTAACGAAAGGGCTTTCTATAAGTTATTTATTATAAACATATTGGTTATAAAAATAATTGAATTTGATCCCCAGTTGGGGCTATTATATTATTTTCCACGTCTGACAGTATGCTTTGTTATCAGCAAAGTTATTTCGGGTAAAATTATTGTATAATTTTTGATCATTTAATTGACGACAAACTTCACTCTGCGAAACTCGAAGTAAAAAACCAAAAACTTTCGACGGTGTTTAAATTGATTCCACGGTTTGTTCTTTGAACATAAAAAACACACACACAGATACATTCTCTCCAGTGCGGAAAATCTACGATATCAAACTAATCTATGTAAACAAACTTCGTCGGTAAAACAAACAAAAGGCGGTCGTGGAAGATAATTTTGATTATTCGCTGTCACGCAATTTAATATACAGAGTGTATCCAAATTACTGACTTATTATATATTGTTATATTTATTCACTTAACTACCGGCCAAGTTGGGTTATTTTATAGAAATTTGCAGAAAGATATTTGATAACAAAAATTGATTTATCTCATTTAATTACGAGATGGTAGAAAATAATTTTAAGAATCGTTTTACTAATTTAATTCAGTACATAAAAAAATTATAATATTAGTGTAGAAAACAATAGTTGTTCTGTTTATTATTTTAATAATTTGATATTTTAGAAAATAAGTTTATAAAATTCGCGATTTTATGTTCTTTTAATTATTTTATAATATCAACTAAGAAATAGAACTCTTTATGATCTCTGTTGGTTTAAGTGCTGCTCGTCTTGTCCCTGATTGTCATAAAAAAAAAGTGTTGGTTGTGCTTTAATCACCGCATCTTCTTTCTGGCGACCTACAGCCATCACAGTTGTATCATATAAAAACGATCTAACATTACTGTTTTGTACATCTGGAATATTACAGGAGTATAATAAAAAACAGCACCGGACCTAGATGTGCTCCTTGTGGTACTCCAGCTTTTATTTTTATATGTTCTCACCTTAATATATTGTAGTTTGCGGAAATTATTACTAATAGCTATAAGATTTTTATAAGATAGAGTATTTATTTCGATTAAAAAACTCTTAATTAAAAAACTCTCGTTAACTTTGGGTTTATATATATGAGGCCTGAGCCAATGACATTCTTTATAGCAGAGTGAGTGATCCTGTGAAGTTTCCTATTGATCCAACCAGCAGATTTATCCGTTTTTAGCAAGGTCAATAAAATGATATAAGAATGAAGTACAGGAAAGCCCAGCCTGGTGAAATATGTTTTATTTTTATAAAATCCGCAATAAAAAAATATCAATCCAATTTAAAACAACTTGCTTTCGAATACGATTCCTTTCCTTTAAGACGTTTCAGGAAGAATGATCAGAGACAGGTCGTTGGCCGTACCGGGGTGTACCACCTGCGTGCCTCTTTAAAAGCCTACAAACACGAACTTTGAAACAAATACAGCCTTAAATGATACTTATCAGTTACGTAATGCGAAACGTAAACAAAGAAATACGATTCTTAAATATTCACAACAAGCATTGAATTGCTATTACTTCTAAATGTGTATTTTTATATGTAGGGAAATTCTGCGGATATTTAAATTTTTGTACTCCAAAAGAGGACTAGGTGACGAGCAAAGACTCCCTAACTCTTTCGTCAGAATACATGTACCTACATGAAGACAATGTATTTCAGAAAAATATTACTTAATTCAACACATATTTTGATTTGAATCCATTGCATTCAAGAAGAAAGAATAAACAGTAAAGTTGCATGACGTGTTAAAGGTTAGCTAGGGTAAAGGGCTCCTTCATGAGGTTTTTTGTACAATTTTACAATAAAATACCGGACAGAATACTCACTGAGCACAAACTTAAGAAATATATTAAAGTTTCTTCGACAAAGAAGGCTTACTAAATAAGAAAAGTCGTAGCATAAAATGTCTCCTTCACAATTAGCGGTTTATTAGAATTAACAATTACTTCACTAAATAATTAAATGCAATGCATGGTATTTGAAGGCAACCACTCTGGTCAACTTTTGAAGATCAACTGGCTAATCGCTTAAACACGTTAGTCATCGATTTACAATTTACTGAACAAAGAGGAGGTTAAGTTGTCAGGAGGTACATTAGAGAGAATGGCTGCGAAGGAACGTACAAAACTCTGACGTATTTTTGCATTTTGAATTAATTTCGTACGTTTTCCGTATTATTTATACTTCAAGAATCAACGTTATTAAGTACACATTTTTTTTGTAACTAGTTTCCCACCATCTATCGATGTTTGCTGAGGTTGTCATCACTAGTTTTAGTACCGCAGACTCTCGCTACATGGCCAACAGCGCCAGAATGGCGAATATCAAAACAGGCACAAAATCACTTTGACAGCCGCCAGTCCAGTGGTATATAGTAGAACTCTGTGTTTGTAACACACAGTTTTCTAATCTAACTTTCTGTAACAACGAATATTTATAGCAACACTAGGTAGCAAGTGCGATACTGATGGTTCTTAGAAGTCTATGAACTCATGAACTACAAATAGCGATTACAATGCAATCATTCGATATTTGGCACGTTGGCGTCGTTATTGAGCGCAATTAGTTTGGTGAACTTGACTGGCAATTATAAAACTGACTCATCGCATTATTGCCTTGTTGAATGCATGAATTACGAGTCCGGAACTGGGATGTGGAGTGTTGAAAATATTATATTTTTATGGATTTAACCGCTCTTCGAGAACACATCCCTTAATGCCTCGCCTATTATCGGAATAGTGGGTCTCGATTTAACTTGGCGTTGCGTAGAGACGTCCGTCGCTTCATTGTGAGTCTTCTACCGCATTTATCACTGGGAGTGTCAATGACGTCATATAACTGCTATCGTCCCATATGCAATAATTTTATGTAGGTTTTCTTTATTAATTTATTTCTAACCACAATAATACATCGCAAAATGGGAAAGTAGGAAAAGAATCGCAATCCATCTAGGCTCACAGATAACGTGACTGACTATTATGTTTATCCCTACTAATATTATAAATGTGAATGTAAGTATGTTTGTTACGCTTTTACGGCGGAGCTACTGAACCGATTTTGATAAATTTGGTACAGCGATAGACTAGAGCTTGGGAAAGGACATACACATACATTTTATCGCAGAAAAATCCACGGTTCCCGCGGGATTTCTGAAATTCACGTCGATGAGCTATAACTATTCCAATACTTGATTTAGTTTGCCACAGCAAACCACCTTGAAAAAAGATTAATATAATATGTTGGGAACGGGAGCGAAAACGGAAACTGGAACTGGAAAAGGGACATGAGATTAGTATCTTACCATAAATCTTTAATTCCAAACTTGCTTATTATTTTTAAAAACCCATTGTCTATGCCGACAAAGTCGCGGGCATCAGGTAGTACCTGTATAATATAAAGAGCTTCATTCTTATGAACGAGGCTTAGTGCCATTGCATCTCGTCGGGGAGACGCGGGTTCAACTGCAACCACCACGGCCACGCGCTTTTAATGTTATTATATTATATAAATGTTTATTCGAAACTTTTATCGGCTTTACAAACAGTATTAAAAATTAAAAAATGTAAAAATGTACCCTCACTAAATGTGGATTTATGTTGTTTCAGATGAACAGGAAAGAGTGCAGAAGAAGACGTTTGTAAACTGGATTAATTCACACTTATCCAAGGTAATAACGACAACTATAAAGGTGTAATGACGTGAAAGAAAAACTTATATAGCTTTATACGTAGGAGATATTCAAACACTCCAGTTGTGCACCTTTTCGTTTAAAAGTATTTAATTTATTTTCCACTTCGCTGGACACAGAAATGTTTCTGACGGCTTAGCTTTACTATGCTAAAGGTGAAACTTAACGCACCTTCTTAGAAATTGCTGCAGGCTGTCATCTCCAGTCTGATGCGTGTAGCTGGTGGCAATCTTGCTGAGATTCTGGAGACAGTGCTCCACTTGCAGGAAAGATCCTGTCTCTTAACATCTAATGTCTCTTAACAAGCAAGGCAAGAGCCTTGCTTGCGGAAGTACTCCTCGTTCCGTAGTAAGATGCCGTCTGAGTCATCACTCTGGTTGAACCCCTGTTGGATCAACTTTATCTACAATAGCCAATATTGTATCATTCATAGTTATTTCCTGAAGAGTGTTGGGATTGTATCTTGCTTAGTACTCATCCCATATTTTACCAGTGAGAGTTTTCTCGCACTGTATGCGGTTAGAAGAGAAAAACAGCGACGCCTTTTTATACCGGGCAAGCATTATTGTGAAAAATTGTATTAAGAGCCATAGATAGTTAAATTACTGGGTTGATGAGCCTTTACATCTTATGTCTCTTCACATCTTATGTCTATTAATATCTAATGTCTCTTCACATTTTATGTCTCTTCATATCTTATGTCTCTCAACATCTTATGTCTCTCAACATCTTATGTCTCTCAACATCTTATGTCTCTTCATATCTTATGTCTCTCAACATCTTATGTCTCTCAACATCTTATGTCTCTTCACATCTTATGTCTCTCAACATCTTATGTCTCTTCACATCTTATGTTTCTTCACATCTTTTGTCTCTCAACATCTAATGTCTCTTCACATCTTATGTTTCTTCACATCTTATGTCTCTCAACATCTTATGTCT